>RJWH01004001.1:0-125977 GCA_004363575.1 Solenodon paradoxus | reverse complement strand
TAGCATTCTATTTATACTCTGCATTTTGCCTTTAGAAATAGATAATTCACTATATGGATGTGACATAATTTATGTAACTACTGCCTTCGAATATCTTTGTGCACGCATCAGTTTTCCCCTGCGAGAGAATGAACCTATGTTTATTGACTGACTGGTTTTTTAATGGCCCTTTTTGTCCCTGCCTCATCTGTCTCTAATTCTAATGTTCCTCTTTAAGTGGCTTTCCTGAAACATCCAGAGTTTCTCCTTCCTTCAGTTTCTCTGCTACTTGCAACCCCACCCCCCACCTTTTTTTGTGTGTGTGATTTTGTTCATTTGCTGCTTTTTTAATTTTCTTTTTAAAAAGCAATGCACACATTTATCTGCTTTTTCTAGTTAGACAACAAGCACTTCTAGGCAAGAACTGTGTCCCGCACATTTCTGTGTCTCTGTATTGCTTCCTAGCCCAGGCCTATTGGAATTTGTTGAATGAATTCCCTCTTTAGATGTGGGCGTTTCAGGCTCTGTGTTCTTATGAACCAGTGTGCTCCTAAATTAGCTTTGGTTCAGAGAACCATTGTCTCTTCTTCCATATCTTCCCCTGCCCCAACACAGACCTCTCTTCCCAGAAAAGACTTCATATGTGAATCTGTGTTTTAAAACATACTCGAACCCTATTTTAGGAGGTGTTGAGTCTGAAGCATTCATGCTATTATTCTACAACATTAGAAATTTTAACTTTATAGGTTGAAGTTTAGGGTTCTCAGAAGTGTAATTCATTTTTATAGCTCATGCTTTGTGAAATTGGAAGTTACTAATTTTCTGGGTTCTTAGATAATCTGGGGCATTTGCACAGAAGGAGTTAATGTAATAAAGCAGAAAGAGAAAGGACTTTGGAACTATATAAACCTGGGTTCAAAGGCCACATGCTCTATCACTTTGGATGGAGCCCTCCATCTCTGGATTTTTGTGTGGCAGTAAGAGCTACATGTGATTGGGGAAGGGGAGCTGTAGTCTCACCCTGTGCCCCATAAATAGTCCCACCTAAGTAAAGTGGTTGTGCTTGTACATCACAGTTTTCACCTCCGCAAGTACATGTGCAGTCGAGAATGCAGGGCTCTGGCTGCTCCGTTAGAAGGGTTGAACCAAGTCCTCACTTGATGTGCTCTCTGCTTTCTTCCATTTGTCTCCTCTGAGCCCCTTGTCCATAGAAATTCTGGCAATGCTGTTTCTCACTTTCCTCGCCTGTTTCACACTTGACTTTCGGTATTTTGTGAGGATTGGTGATAGTGTGTATAAAGTTCTTAGAACAGTTCCTAACACATGAATTATTCAGTCAATGTAAAATGAAGAATTCACTCATTCTTTACAATCATTGGTGGAACCCACCATTTCTGCTTGCAGACTTAAAATGCTTTTCAGCTAGATGTGCTGTATTCCATTGCCTCGTCATGCTCCAGTTCTGTAATTCCAACATTTTGCCCATGAAAGCCACTCTTCTCACCTGTTCTTCTTTCTTGTTGCTGTAAAAGGAAACTACTAGGATTACTGAGGGAGATGGTAGTGTTTTTACTGACATGCTAATGAAGTGATCACTAGGTTTTACATACTAGTGTGAGTAATAACTTGCTGTGGCGTGTTCTGGTGTTAACATCATTACCAAAAGCCTTTGATGCAACCTTCTGGGACCTATACTTTGAGAGTGCTATTACTGTTAGGGGAAGAAAAGAGTATGACCTGAGAGTTATCTGAGTTTCAGAAATTATTTTCAGTTTTTAAAGGGAGTCTAGATACCTCCTACATACTGCCAGAATTAAAAAAGAAAAACAACTCTATGTGTAAACAAAATAAAACAAAATAGCACTTAACTGTGAAGAGTAGTGCGGGGGCAGTGGAAAGCGCTCCAGAAAGAAGACTGAAAAAAATGCCCTTTTCACATCTTCCACTTTGCTGCCGTAAGTAATTTCCCCTCTACGCCTCAGTTTCTCCTATTGGACATGGGTTGAGTGTGGTGATCACCCCTCCACCTCTGAAAACTACCTGTTTTCTGGTCTCAAACATAGTCTAAGAAAATTAGGATGCATTCTTAATTTATAAACCATTGGCCAAAGTAATTGCTTTGGTAAGTTTGCTAAGTTTATTTAATGCATTTCTCATGGGATCATATCTGATGGAAAAATGAGAAATCCGAACTCTTAAGTTCCTTTAGACTCTGGTGCTTTCTGCTTTCTGTCATCTCAAGTGTCCAGTTTCTGTCCTTAAGATAGTATTTTTACCACATTATGCTAATGTTTTCTTTTTGGTTCTGTTGCTATGCATCCATTTGAAAGATGTCTTAGAATTCCTGGCTCTCTAACTAAGCTTATTATTATTGTTTTTAACCTGAACCCAAACTCTGCATTTTACACTCTTCATAATCATACATCTTCCCTTTAAAAGAATGTCTATATTGGGTATAGTTCGAAATATGAGACGAAAATTTGGTGAAGACATTGTTTTAGATATTCTAGGTGATAATTATTGAATGGCTCTGTACTGTACTTTCATAATAAAAAAGATAGGGTCCTGCTCTGTCAACAAAGTCATAATTAGGTAATGAATGTAGTCTTGTAGTGTTGTGAACAGATAATAAGATAACCTCGTATGTGCATCAGCAGAAGTATGTACAAGGCAGGGAAGGCATAGAGAGAAAGGAGGATTAATTCAGGATGGATAAGAGTGGTCAAGGAAGGCTTTTACAAAGTGAGGAAAGCCTTAGTAGAGTATTAATAAGTGAAATACATGTTTTCCAGATGGCCGAAATAGTGTTAAAATGAAAAAGAAAATGACATGATGCAAAGGAGTTCCCAATCCACCTGCTATGTTTAGAAACACAAATAATTTCTGTTGTTCTAGCATTAAGTACATGGAAGGGGGCAGGAGAGTGGGAGGAAGTGAATGGTGCAGGTTGAAGGTGTAGGTGTGGGCCAGATCCTGAAAGAACTCACAGGCAATGACTGACTAATCATTAAAAAAATTTAATTGAGGGCATGCTATGACTAGATTTGTATTTTAATGGAACTGGGCCAGGAGGTTGAGGCTGAAGGCAGAGAGAAATTGATTAGGGAAGTGTTGTGTCAGACCGACTGTGGAGGGCCTGGACCAGGCACAGGTGCAGAAATAGGAAAGTTGAGGAAAGAATGATATTTGAGACCTAGGAAGTAAAATGGAAGCCATTTATCAATCGTGTGGATGTTTGGAGAGAGAGAGCAAGTAGTTTAGGATAGTTTTGGGAATTAGGTTGTTTGTAGTTCTGTTTGAGAAAGGTATAGTAGAAGGAAGAACATGTTTTGAATGGAAGCTGAGAAGCTGATTTTTGATGGTTTGATGATTTTTGATGACTTCGAGGTTATGGGAGATGTAAATGTGGAAAGCCGGAGCTGGAGATTGCTAATTATCATCAGCATGGGGGGAGGGCAGGGGAGAAAAAGAACAACGATGGGACTCCAGGAGCTACCAGGGGATCGTTGGCTTCAGTAGTAGTACTATATGAGCGAGCGGGTTGAGGAGCGCGTGGAATATGAGCTGTTGAGACGATGCCCGTGGGTAATGAGTGTGCATTCAGCGGTGGAATCTTGAGTGGACTCTCTTTTATCAGCATGAAATGCTATCGCTTCTACTTTTTCTGCAGAAAGTATAACTTACATTGTTTGCTGTTATTATTTTCATAATATATACTTGGACTTGGCTTTGGCTTTTTTCTTTTCTTCTTTTTTTTCTTTTTGGTTTCAAAGTCTGCTTCATTCCTAATCTGTGCTTATTTTCCTATATACCTAAAATTGTAGAACATGTGATTTCCCAAAGCTAATGTAGTTTTAGGAGCAACTATGTCAAACAGTCTTTTCCTCTTTTCTATTGTAGTTTTTCCCTTGAGTCCTTTATATTGTTTCTTGACCATCATTAGCTTTGTTTTATCCAACTCAAATTATACCCTGTCACGAGATTGTCTAAGTGCTTTATCTTTTCTACATTCTTTGATTTAACTTGGAAATCACAGCTCTGGTTAGCCTCTTAATAGAATAATATGTTTGGTTTTTTTAAATAAAATTATGAAGTTGCAATTAAAGGTCTCAAAGCTGCCTACACAGATTCTCAGAAGTGCTTTGTTATCTTCACAACATTCTCTTTTGGCTGAAGGACAGATTCTTTCTTTTCATGAAATAACTACTATCTAAAAGTAGCCATGAGATGATAACTACCTGGGAAAAATGTGAAAATTTCAATTTTCATTTTCCTGCATCTGATAAGGAATATAACTATATATCCTCACCAGACTATGCCTTGGAGGTGACTCTTCAGACCTAAAGGAGATAAGATCTGTGTATGTGAGCCATTGGGGAGGGGGTAGAGAAAGTGTTTTGCTTAAAAAGATTGAAAATATAAATAATGGAAGAGAATTAAATGATCTAGGAAAGGCATTTAGGAAATGAAGTTACTGGGAAAGTTTTGAAGATAGGATAAGTCTTAAGGATAGGACCTGAGAATTGCATTAGAAAGTAAAGAATTATTTGCTACTTAGAAAAGAATTTAAGATTACGGTGATGAAGACTGCCAAAGATATTTTAAAAACGATCAGGAAAATTCTCACTGCTGAAGATTAGGAGCAGATTTTTTTACCATTTGTAATTTATCAGAGGGTAGAAAAATTGGCAGGCACTGTATCCTTTTCTTAATTACCATTTTAAATGATCACTGTACTTCTTTAGCTAATGCTCATTTAACAATATTCATTTAATATCGTAGGGTGTCTATAGATTGGTTTCATGGGGTCAGTGATCCTTCTGATGTTAACTGCCAAATTTTGTGTGTTCTGTGTATTTTTTGTAGGTTTGTCTGACTCAAAAATTTTCAGCTTGATTTTACCTTGTATGCTGCTCTGCTGGATGATGCTTTGTTGTAAAATATAAAATGAGATTGGACAGGAGCAGAGTTCTACCATTTATGGAAGTAACCAAAGATGATAAATGAAGTTATTAAAATGATTTCACCAGTAAAACCATTTGGGCCTAGAGTTTTTTTATTTGGGAAGATTTCCGTTGGTGAATTCAGTGTCTTAACAGATTTTCTCTTTCATCTTGACTCAGTTTTGGTAGGTTTTATAGTAGTTACACAGTTTAGAACTGTCGTTAAACACATAATTCTCAGTTTCTTCACAAAGGTGCATATTAATGAAAGAAGATTGCTAGCACCTGTGCATCTTCTGTTCCCATATTAGCTGCAGCATCTGCATGCAGCATATGATTTAATTTTCACAAGGCTAGGAAGTAGAACGTATTATTATATATTATTTTATAAATGATATAGAGTTTAAGAAACTTGTTCAAAGTCCTCACCTTGTTAACTGGTGGAACTGAGACTTGAATCCAGTCTTTCTGGCCCCAGCGCCCATACATTCAACTGCTCTGCCTTATTGCTTTCTTGGACTCATCCTTTCCAGTAAGAATGAAGACTATGACCCGTAAAGATTGAACTCTTGCCTCTGTAGGATATTTTTTTCTTTGAGCTCTTCTAATAGGTAAAAAGGCCATCGATTAAGCTTTTGTATATAGCTTTTGTTGCTTCTGACAAGGCCAGACTAGATATTAAACTCTAGGAGTAAATGTTTATTTTTGCTTTAGAAATAAATGGCTTCTCTCTTATTATCTCTTGCCCCCCTATTACCTCACTACCCTAGATTATAATTACATTGCTTTTCTGTTATTCTTGTTTTATTACCTTTTTTCCTGCACTGCAACTCCCTCCTAGTATGTAAGAGCACGTGATGATTGGCTGGGTGATGTGGAGCTCACAGGGAGGGCGGTCCACCCACACTGCACTCCCTGAGATGACCCTGTCCCCTAAATTCATCTGCTCCCCCCAGGCCACTTCTTTCTCTCTCCTACTGCTAGAAGCGGGCTAAGCCTATCAGCATCTGAGGAATTCTTGTTTTTTGGCCTGAACTGGAGCAAGGGAGTTCGATGATTTGAGCCTCTCTTCATCTCCACGCTGGCCGCTTGTCCTTGGAAGCATGTTTGTGTGTACAGCCTGGTTTGCTCTTTCGTTGTTCTTTCCGGGTTAGACATACCTGGACTCAGTCCTGCCACTTAGGTATGTGTTCTTGGAATGAGCCTTAACCCTCCGAAGTTTGTCAGCCCTCCCTAGCTGTGTTAGGTTGGTGTGGTATCAACACTGTTGTCATTCATGGCACCGCCTCTTCAACCTCTGCTAGACTTACCTTTTTCTTTAGATAAATTAATCATTTTTCTGTTTACAGTGAAATCTGCTAGCCTAAAAGCTGTTGTCTCTTTAGGATTACTTACCATCTATTTTCTCAGACTGTTGATTTCAAGTCCTCCTGGGAAAATTAATTTTAAGGCTTTTGTCACTGACCTGTAAGTCTGCTCATGCACCTGGGCGTGTATGACTGTGTCATGTGTATATACTGCCCTTATTTACCTGAATAAACTTTTTCCTCATACACGTGCCTGTTCACGTCCCTACTATATTAATAATTCACCATTTCCTTCTGCAAGCATTCTCTCTTAAGGAATCTGACAGGGATTTTAATGTGTTTAGCTTTAATTTAAACGTGCTAAGGAGCTGGTTTTCTCAGGAAGCACCCGAGCTACACATGGTTGCGATTTGCTTCATTTGTAAGTTGTAGTCTTTCTTGCTCAACCGCTTTACAGATTGTTCAGAGTTTTCAGTGTACTTAAAATTATTTGACAGCTGTGACTTGTCTGGTGCTCATCTCTCCAATACTGTTATCTGCTGTAATAAGAATATTCTTCCTGTCCCTGCCTCACCCCGCCGCCAAGCTGGCAGCAGAATTTCGCAGGATGTTACACTACTGCATTCACATTTGTTTTTCTCTTTCCTTCCATCTTTTAATTTAACCTTGGAACCGAAAATATGGTTAGAGGTGTAAGCACTTTGGGGAATATCTACCAAGAAAAATGGATGATAAAATGACTGGGAACCATTGCCTACGGTATATATAGGTGGGTCTTAGATAATTCTCGGTGTTAGCTTATTGGCTCTGCTGTCTCCACTGAGGGGAGTGAGCGAAGAATTTGTCGGTTGATTTTCTAAGGAGAAAGCTGGTTATACTCGAGTGGTGCATTATTAGCAAGGAAAAGATGAGTGTCCCCATTGTGGAATTCTGAGTGCTTGTAGCAAGAATTTGGCAAGGCAACAATGAGCAGGTCACTTCCAGGAGGCAGTTGGCTGCTGACCAGTATTAAAAGTCAAACTTGATCTGTAGATGAAACAAGAAGAAGTATGCTATCCAGTGACTTCTGCAGAGGAAGTTGCCTCTGGAAAGTGAGGATAAGATAAAGAACTTCTGGAGTCAAGATGCAGTTACAGTGATGAGTAGAGAAAAGGGGCTTGGCTGAGCAGTGGAGTTGGGAGATTGGAAAGAGCAGAGCCTAAGGGAGAGCACCTGCCCTGGGCTAGGAGGTGAATTGTTAGGAGGGGAGGGCCAACACCAGGAAGAGAGGATGTTTCTACAGAAGAATAGGACTGATTTTTACCTATTCAGTAAGTTAGAGAGTAAGCTTATTTTTTAATAAAATGAGTCAGTAAGCCATAGAGGAGGATGTGGTGCTTGAGAAA
Source organism: Solenodon paradoxus (assembly GCA_004363575.1). Classification (NCBI taxonomy): domain Eukaryota; kingdom Metazoa; phylum Chordata; class Mammalia; order Eulipotyphla; family Solenodontidae; genus Solenodon; species Solenodon paradoxus. Next base: position 118,363 of record RJWH01004001.1, on the reverse strand, counting down.
CATTGGTAACAAGCAGGGAATGGGATCTGGGCAGATGGACAACTTTGAAATTCCATGGAATGTCCCTTTGTGAAGAAGTTAAGGTCTTTATGGGAAAGTGGAACACTCTGGGATGATACAGACCTCTTCCTTTCATGGAACTTTTGGTTTTTTTCTCTTAGAAAAGTTGGAAACATGTGCTATGCTTGGACAACAGAGGAAATGCTGCAAAGTTGAGTTGTGTGTTCATGCTGTCACTAGATCCATAGTGAGTCACTTATGCCATATCCTGGAAAGGAAAATCAGTTATTATGGGATAATATAATTGGAAAGAGAGTATCTTTAGATGTACCTTCCAAGTGTAAGCCCACAGGGCTGGTGGGCAGTCCTATCCCTAGAGCCCTCTCTAGATTTCTTTCTGGGGAGCTTATACCCACACTTGGGCTTTCCCCACAGAGTGAGTCTGGTGTGTGTCAGTGAGGCGGTCAAGGAGGAAGTGGCCTGTCTTACTCAGTTTGTCTGCAGCAGTGATGCTAATCTCTGGTCCCTAGTAGCTGAGGTGCTAATTCCTCACCACTTAGTTTAGGCTTTTGTACAGAGACACAGAGAGATGGCACAGAGGGATAGAGTAAGGGACAGTGACAGTTTGGCAGTGTTTCAAATAAGAAACCATGTTCAGTAGCCAGAAACATACATTAGAAGCCTGAAGTGTTTTGTGTGCCCTTTTTTTAAAATTAAAAATTCCTGAGGTTTAATTTTTCTTTTAGCTTTAGCTGATTTTGGACCATAAAGTGTTTGCTCCAAGCCAATGTTTGAATGTACATGTTCTCAAAAATGCGCACTGTGGTTCTTATTTGATTACCTGTGCACTTTGACTCGGAAATCACTTCATTTATCCGTTTTAGTTACCTTTTGGGGATTTAGGACCCACAGTCCATGAACAACCGAGTAAAGCAAGGACCTGCATCACGTGACTAGCCTGGGTGTGGGGTGTGGGTGCGTGCCTCGCTGAACGCCAGCAGTACGAGGGCCTGCTCCGTGTTTATGCACAGTGAGCACTGACAATTGCAGTGTTTACACCTCTATTTTGGGATTCTAAGATTTAATATCAACAGTCTTCACTTTCGGATTCACTGCTACACTTCCAATTTTGGAGACAGCGCAATATAGTTGTCTCTGTGTGAAATATCATTTCCTTGTGATGGTTATGTGTGGGGATAACAGACTTTAGTGAGAATTAATTTGGCATTACTGTCACCATTTCAGTAGGTAAAAAGTTGCACCTAGTTTTGAGCAAAGTTTAATCTTGAAATAGAAACCTAGTGTAGGGGTCATGGTTGGAATTTGTGGGTAATGAGGTAGAGGGGCAGGGCGGGTGAGATTACAGAGGTTTTGGCTGGCTCTGTAGAGAAGGTTAGACTTAATTGAAGACAGCAAGCAGAGTTGCAAAGGTTTTTGAATAGGAAGTGAAATGCAAATGATATTCTTACTGTTCCCCGCCCCTCCCCAGTTCCCACAAAGAAGGTCTGTACCCTTCTGGCAGCTTCTTTTAGGAGGATTAGGCTGGCAGATTTAACCCAGGATAGCTGGTTGGCAGAGAGCTTTTGTCTGAATTTGCTCAGATGGTAGCAAAGAAAGGGGAAATGGAGAAGAATACCTAAAGGAACTCCCCATCTCCTCTATTTTTTTTCCCTCTAAGCTGGTCAAAGAACATTTGAAGAACAGGAAAAAAATTACCCATAATTTTATTATTTAAATCCAATCATTGTTTACATTCTGACCGATTCCCTCCAAGTCTTTCTTTTATGAGATTTTTTTTCTCTTTAAATTAAAAAAAATTAGATTAACATTCAGTAAAATTTCCAGAATGCTTTTTAGTTAGTGACTGTTGGATGAATTTCACTATTGTATACTTCGGTCATGCACACACTTGCATGTGTCTGTGTACAGTCTATGTGAGTGTATGCATATCTTTTTGGACCCTAATCTCAGATGAGATCTAGAGCAGTAGCATCATCTGAGAAAACAGCTTGCACTCCTTTCCCATTTTTCCTTGTTAAATTTTTTTTTCTGATCTTCTATATGTAGTTTTGAATTCTTTTTTTTTAAAGGGAAGGTGCAGGCAAGAATGAAGTTGAGTGGACAGAAAGAGAGAAGGAAGAAAATCACATTTGTTTTATTTAGTTATTAATCTTCGGTTGTTCCTCTCCCGCCTTGAATCTCGAATCCCAGTCCTTGGGATGTATGTGGATGGTGTCCGGTAGTCTTATCCACTAGGTCACCACAAAATTTCTTTCACATTATGATGTAAACATGCTTTCATGTAATTAAGTATCTTTTAAACATATTATTCTAACAAATGCCTGCTAGTCCATTATGTGGATAGACCATTGTTTACTTGTTTACCCATTTTGGCATTTGATTAATTAAATGTAAAACTATCATTAGCACCAAACAAGCATTATGAAGGAATAAGTAAAATGACTTGCTGATAAATTACATACAGCACATTTAAAGGAGAGGAAGAGTTAGGGAAAACTCCAAAGATTAGAAGAGCTATCCCATTGACAGAGGGAGATGGGGTTAAGGGGAAATGGTGGAGGTCAGTGAGTTCAAGACTGGATTTGTCCAGATTAAATTTGAGATGATAGTGAGGTGTCAGACTGCTCTGTATGTAACTGGAAATAATTCTGGACATAAGTGCCCTGGAAACAGAAGTCATAGTGAAAAAGGTTATTGATCTGAGTTTTGAGAGAAGAGCAGCATGCTAAAGATTCTGCTTTGCTCTCTCTTGAGTTCTAGTGCTGATTTATTTCATTTTTAGATTTATTTATTCATTGGGTGATATGATGACTTTGACGCATTCTTTTGAATTCTGTATTCAGTATCCTAAGAATCGGAATATGCTTTACTTTCTGTTTTGCTAAGACCTGATCATGTGGTTGGTGCTAATTCTGAGAAAGAAAACTGATGTGTTGATTTCTCATATTATGTTGGCAAAGGTTAGAGCAGTTGCCTTTTAGTTTTCTTGCTGTTCTACTGGATTCCTTCCCACTGAAAAAGGAGTATTTACACATTCACAGGAAAATTAAATTACTTAAATTAACAGAAGTTAGTGGAGAGTGGGAGAAATAATTTAATTGGAAATGACTAACTTTTGAGTAAATGGTGAATTGAACACATGCATATATTTCTTTTACCTCCTGAAATCTCACAAAAATTTCTGAAAAGAAAGAAGAACAAAGCAAAACGGAGAGATCTCAGAATCAACATTTGGAAACTATAAAACAAATGAACTGATGGTCACTATCTTGGCTAGTCAGAGAAAGCTGAACCCTAAGCAGCAGCAGGAAATGTCCAGAAGTAGCCAACTCACACCACATTAACTCCCGGAAAGTTCAGGGAGATACCTTTCGGAGTCAGGTACAAGGGGACAAAAACAGAAGAGTTATTAGAAAGTCTGTGTAAGAAGTAACTGGAACTCCTGATCCTACGTCACTCCCCAAATCCAGACAGCCTGGTGACTCCTCTTCCCAAATTTCAGCAAAAGATTGAAGGTTTTTTTCTCTGAAGAGGCTAACCTGGAGGGAACCTTGTCTCTCAGATATCTTGGGCACAATTGAGAGCAGTGGGTACCTTTCTGAAAACAGGGGCCCGTTTTGAACAGAAATATCCTCAACCCTCTTCCCCGTTTAGGTACCAGAAGCCTTATAACTCCAGTCAGGAGATAGATTCTTCTGGAGAGAGCCCATGAGAAAAGACCTAAAGATGCTAATTAAGGGGAGTTCTGAGGCTAGATAAAATGGTGATAGTGCTAAGGAAATAGCCCGGCCAGTTTCCTACAGGCATACGTACCTCTCAATGCCACCCTCTCCCATACAGAGCTTCCTTTTTTACTTACTAGCTTTATTTACTTTTTAAAAGATTTCTCCATCTTGACTGAGTGTCTCCTATGTATCATTCACAATACCAGCTGCTCTCCCATGTTTGACTGTCATAGAAAATCTATTAGAGATGGATTAATGTAAATATTGAATGATTGGGCAGAATTTGTAAAAGGGCCTGTAGGTGTAATATAACCCAGTGGTTCTGTTCTCAAAGTGTGGTCCCTGGACCTCTAATATTACCATCATCTGGGAACTTGATAGAAATGTAAATTCAGAGTTCCCATTTAAAATGTTGCTGGATGTGATACATAAGAGCACAGATTTTCTCGGTTGAAATTTTCTTTCCTAACCTTTTTTTTCTTTTTTAAATTGAAGCATTTTTATTTATTTTTATTTTAGTTGTACATCTTGATTGTTCCCCGGCCCTGGGAGGGGAACCCTGGTGCTTGGAATGCCTGTGGGACTGTCCTCAGTCAGAGGCCATCTACCTAATTGCTGCTCCACTAGGGAGCTTCCCTGAACCTGTCTTGACAATAATACCATCAATTAGTTTTACATGCCTTTTACCATTTCATAAATATATATGGAGGAAGCTCAGTTCAAATGTCTTCCTCTTCTACTTTCATCCTTTACCTGCCGTTGTAGCATCTCTATCTGATGGACGTACCATCCGTCAAAGAGAGTGGGACAAAGGCAGAGTCCTTTCCTTCACTCATTTTCCTCTTTTTGCCCCCCCATATTGTCATCAAAACTATACCTTGTATTTAAATTTGATCAGTATTCAAATTCTAGTGAATTCTCTATTCTTTTTTATGGGCATATTCTTTCCTTCCATACGGTCATCAATGCTCTGTTGTCATGACTGATCTTTCTAGAAACTCAGCGTCTAAAGGGGCCAAAATACTTTCAGAAACTTTCTGTATATGTTAAATCCAGTTACACCAATTCATCATAACAATTAACTAAATACTCCTTTACCAGTAACAACAATGAAAACAGGTTTTCTAGGTGTGTTTACCTAGAAGGTTATGAAAGAAATTTTAATAAAGGAAATATAAGTAAAAATAATGACATCATTGTGAGTTAGGAAAATAGTAAATTCTCAAAATTTCTGTTAGTTTAATCTTGTCATTTGAATTTAGCTGCATATTTAACACTTCAGATTGGGCAATATACATTTTTAAACTTCCTTTGAAAAATTTGCTTTCTTCAACTGACTTTTTTTTTAAATGATTTTCCACCTTACTTTAGAAATCAAGTTTAAAAGAATAGTTTCTGTGTCTAGGAGGCCCTGCTAGCGTGTGTCGAAACTGTAATGCGGGTGTGATCATGCACTTTAGAAATCTTCTAAGTCTTCTCCTAGATTTCTGTGTGTTGCAAAGTCAACCATGCCACTGTCGCAAGTGCGTGCTTCTCAGTCACATAGAAGCAATATCCTTCACCTTTGCTTTTGGTTCAGTGAGTGTGTTTTCAGTGGTTTAGAGCTTTGTCCATAAAGGCAATTTTATGGTGAAAATGTGGACAGCCTTATGGAATGGCTTGACTCTAGCTCTTTATCGCAAACTTTTTAATTTCCATTTTCTTACAGAGAACTACATTTGTGACAAATAAGACATTGGGAGATTGTTTTGGCTTAAGAAATCGTAATGTTGAACTCAAGCGAATGTGTCAGGAATAGTAACTTGGAAATGTTATCCGAACGTTTTAATTGTCTTGTTAATGTTATGTAGTGGTGACAGTTGAACATTTGATGTTAGCAAATAGAATGAAGTTGGACCTGGAGCAGATGGTTCATAATCTAGGACATTGTCCTGCTGATTTAATTGAATTTCAGTTCTTTAGAATTCGTTCTAAGGACATGTCTTTAGGTTCGAGTAAGTGATTTTGATGGCTTCACAAGTATAGATAACTTAAACAGCTGTGTTCATTCATATAGCAGGTGAGGTTTGAAAAAGAGACTTTATACCTCTTCTAAAGTGGAAACCACAGTAGTGGTGGTTAAAAGTCATAGTTTGGCTTTAGAAACAAATTACTGGTTGAACAAATTGCCAGTGGATTAAATTAAGTGCTAATTGAACACTTATGTTTTTTCCCATTTGTTTCCTCATCAAAGAAAACATTTAAAAAATATCTGCTCCCAGTTCCTTGAGCATAGTTACAAATGTTTTGGTATTTCTCTCATTGTTTTTTATCAATAATTATCTATAATTACTTTAAAAGTGACTGAGAGTCAGGTTTGAAAGGTTCTTTGTCATTGGGGCCATTAAGAATTCTTAAATTTGGTATTGCCCAAATAAACTTGATGTCATATATTTGTTATTTATTGTTTATTTCTTTTACATTAGCAGGTATCTAGGCAAATTTTGTTAGAATGTTACTTCTTATTCATAGATTGTGAATATTTAGAACAAATTCTAGTGTACTTAAAGCTTGCCTTCTCTTTTCAACTGTCTGATATAGAGACTTAAAAGTAAATTTTGTTTATGTTTAGTTTTTTTGCAGGGGTGGGGGGATATAATTGTTTTAAACATTTGCTTCTGTGGAAAATGTTGGTAACTGCAATGAGATTTTCTTTCTTTTTTTCCCCCTGAGATCTCATTTTACGATATCTATTTAGATGCATGTTTTGGGCTAGCACATTGGCATTCCAGGAATGATATATGATGACCCAGCTTCAACATTGCACTTACTGGGCTCTCCCTCTGCCTCTAAATGCTTGATTAAGTCATCTTGGTATTTTTTTTTCAATGTGTGGCGGATTATGCGATGAGCGAATGAGTGGATAAACAGGATGAAAGACTCAGGGATATCATTGTTACTTGTGTGAGGTCACAATACAAATAGTGTTAGAGGACTAACACTATAATCAAAAGAGGCACTTTTTAATTTGCTCGAATGCTTTCTGTTTAACAACATTTATGTTGTCTTTTTTGGTTAGAAAATTTACTTTTTAGCTATCATCTCAAGAAAATTCATTTTACAGCTATAAGGGCATTGTTTTTGTATTTATAGTTGGTTTACTGGTAGTATAATTATATGAAATTATAGTTTCACAGATAAAAGGGAGAAGTGTTCTTGAGGTCAACTCATTCATCTGCTTTTATCCAAGAAAGATGATACCCAGTCATCTGGAAAGAATATTGTAAACCACAGAGAAGGTGATTTAAAGTGACCTGTAGTAGAAGTGTGGTGCCTTATTCACCTTCACATGCCTGCTTTACCTGAGCCTTAGATATTAACAGTCCTAACAAATCTATAACTAAAGAAAAGGAAAGTATTCATTAAAGAGTTAAAAAATTAAAATTAAAAAAACTCACTATTTTGTTCAGTGTTAATTTGGTACAGATATTTAGTGGGTAACTACTAGGTGCTAGCCACATTCTCTGTTCTTTTATAATGTGCTAGTCATTTTCCTTAACAGCAGCAAAGTGTTAACTAAAATCATAGTGTAAAACTAGTGGTTTCTATGGCTTTCTCATCATAGATTAAGGAGAGTGAGGTGTTTTTTGTTTTGTTTTTTAAAGGAAAAGTACAGGCAGGAATGAAGTTGAGTAGGCAGACAAGCAGGAAGAGAGAGAGCATTTTAGTTTTCTTTTGTTCATTTTAATTGTTTCCTCTATCCCTGGGACACAAACCTGAGTCTTTGGGATTATATGTGGACTGGGCTCAGCTGGAAGCAGTGGATGTAACTGCTGCTCCACCAGAGCGTGTCACATTCAGAAATTATTATGGAGCCCTTGAAGGGCTCAAAATCTTACTGGAGGACCTGAGAAAAAGGGATGCAAGGAATAGGAATACCAGAGAGGAAGCCATTAACAATAATCAAGATGTTTGATCTTGGAGGTCAAAACCAGACAGTAGGGATAAAGAAATTGTTATATTTTCCTACTAATGGTTAGATCATCAGCTTGGACATGAATGCCTCAGGTAGGTAAACAGTGTCCATGGGTACCATTGAGTGCCATTGGCCGGCCAGAAGCTTAGATAGGAGATGATGGAAAAGAAGAGATGGGAAGATGAAAGAGTAATCTCATTCAGTTCCTTCATCCTACCTGTCTTATTTCAGAGCTTGTTTGGAGGTTCTAGCAGGGAAGCACAGCTACTCATGTACCCTTGACAAAGAACCATCCATCTCTACTCTGGGAAGCCCACCCTCTTCGACTGAACAGCTTTGGGAAGGATGAACACGGAGCAGTGAGGGAGGAAGGGGACACCCACGTAGCCAGCCAGATCAGCCGAATCAATCCTGGCCATCATGGGGTGACAGATGCTGCACCAGATCCCGCTCTGATCCACCTTTCTTATTTATAAGATGAAGGAGCTTCGGCACGCCCTGTGACCTAGTGGTCTCACCCACCTGGGAGCAGTCCCACATACAACCCAAGGTCCAAGGTTTAAGACCCAGGGCCCGGGACAACAACCAGTGTGAACAATTAAATAAAAATAAAGTGCTTCCTCCTCCTCTCTCTTCCTGCCTGCCTACCTACTCGTCTCTATTCCTGCCTACACCTCTCCTTAAAAAAAAAAAAAATAAAGGAACTGAATTAGATGAGATAGTCTCTAACATCATCTGATTCTAGATGTCCTTAATCTTAGGTTTTCTGTCTTTGAGGAGGAATTATCCAGATTTTAGTATCTGTTTCTCCCATTTCTCCAGTCTTCTTCTGTCCTTCTAGTTACTTTTGGAGGCCAGTTCTGTGCCTCCAACTTTCCATCATTCAAGATTTATTATATTGTATTTGTTTTTGCTTTTAAGGGGAGGAAGGAAGTGGGAGGAGAAAGAAGTAAGGAGGGAGGGAGGAAGGAGGGAAGGAAGCAGCGTTATTTCTTTGGGCTGTTTCCTCTTGGGCTTTGCATGGTCTACACCCCAACCACAGGCTTAGCATCTGAGCCACCAGAACACACCTATAATTTGGAATGAAAATGAAAACTACCTCAAAGGCACTTCTTAAACTTCTTTTTTCTTTGCATTGACATCAATTTAGGTTGAAATAAAATAGTTGAAAAGTAAATCAATATACTTAAAAAATTCCTTTTATTCATTAAATAGGGGACTTAGGACTTAGAGCCTCCTATATTAAAATATAATGTAGAAGCATTTTGCAACTTTAGACATTACTGTATGCATTCAATCTAGCTTTATAAATGTTGTAGGGAGTGATGCTGGTGACTGCCTGTGGTCATGATACATGTGCGCAGGGATTCAGCTGCTCTTGCCTATTTTATAGTATTGACTGTTTAGTGATTCATTTAACACTGGGCTGTAAATCAGAAGTGGCTGCCAGTGATAAAGGAGATTTAATGGAAACAAATTTACCATTTTGGAGAGTGGCTTTTAATCATTTTAATCTAATGAAGTCAACTGAACCTTTTCCCCAAAAGATCACACTTAGAAAATACTGGGGAAAATCAGATTTAGAGACACCTCATATCCTTAACTCATTTATGGATGACCTGGTTTGAAATTCATGATTTTGGAGCTTGGCTGTACATTTAAACCAATCCACTCATTCCATCCTTCAGCCATGTGTTCATGAGCTAGGTTCTAAGGCACTGTGGGAGGTTCTGATTTTTAACTCTCTCCTGACAGCAATAATCTTGGTTGAACAAATTCAAGATTCATTTTAATTTGAAAGTAAAAAATGTAACTCACATACTGTATGTCTCTAACTTAAGCTTTTTATAGATTTAGAACTTATCTGATGTGTCCTAAGAGGACTAATAGCAACTAGCAACTCCCTAGTTTATTATCCATATTCCTCGTTTTAATATTGTTTCCTTAATTTACCTTTAGTTGTATAGTTATATTCTTTTTCTTGGAAAGGTGCATGCAGGACTGAAGGCAAGTAGGCTGGCAGGCAGAAAGAAAGAGGAGGAAGAACATTTCATTTTATTTTTATTTAGTTGTTCACACTGGTTCTTCTCATCCAACCCCCACCTGGGACTCAAATCCACGGGTATGTGGCCTGCATCTTTCAGAGGCAATTGACCCAAACACTGCTCTCCAGGGCATACTTCACTTAACATTCTTTACAGTCGTACGTATCATTTTTAATTGCCCTTCCATCTAAATCTTTATTTATAAACATGTCTTTGTGCTTCCTTATCATCTTTAATGCAGCACAATATTCCATTAAATTAATATACTTTTCTGAAGGTGAACTTAAAGATTTAGTCCGCTTTTCACTTTAGGAGAATGTTTTAAATGACTGTTTTAACTGTTTTTTTCAGTCTTCTCTTCGAATAGTTTCTTAGGATAGATTCTCAAGGATGGGGGAGCATTGATGACATTTTTATTAAGCATCTATAATGTGCCAGGTTGAGTCAAAGACTTAGCCATTTCCATGACACTTGACAATATGCTGTGACATTTCTTTCTGAATGTGCTAGAGAACTAGTTGAGTCAGCTCTTAATTGTCAAACCCAACAGATCCGTGCTTCCTCATTACCCAGCTGGTGGGTGTTTAGAAGTCAACTAAATAATAAAGCATGACAAAAAAGACAAATCTCAAATGGCATTTTGTAGCTGAGTGAAACGTACACACCTTTAGAACCACATGCTCTTTGGATTATTAACACAGCTCAATTTTCTTTTGATGTGTTAACTGAGGTGAAACTGACCAAATCAGACATTTAAAACACTGTACAGAATTGAACATCTTTGGTTTAATACCCTAGATTTATTTAAATCAGAAAGCTTTAAATTGAAATTTGGTTATGGCAAAATCCAAATCACAGTTTTATTAAGTACTACCTCCAGAATATATTTTAAATCAATCTATTTTTGTCTTTGCCACCATCCAGTCCAAGCTGTCATCATCTCTTGCCACTCTCATGGACTTCTAGCCTGTTCTTTTCCTGTCTATTCTATATTTGTTTACCAGAGTGATTTTTTTCAAAAAGCAAATATCAAATCACATGATTTCTCTCTTTAAGATTCACAAGTGGCTTCCTAGCATGCTTAAAGTCGAATCTCCTTTTGATAGTTTACGTGTTATCAGTACTCAGTTTCCATAGTTAGGAAATTGGGATAATTTTAGCTAGAATATAAGCTTTGTGACTTTTATCTGCTTTATTTGTTACTATATTCCTAACTGCCTAGAAAAAAGTGTGCACATAAGGATGCTTAATGTTTGTTGAATGAATAAACATTGAGATTAAAAGGGCCACTCAAAGCTTTTCTTCTTTCCTCTCAGAGCAACATGTTATAGCTTATTATTTTCTGCATTATATAGGAAGTTTAGCAAAGGCTTCTGGTATAATATTTACTTTCTTTTCCCTTCTCGCTTTTTGCACCTCAAAAAACCCCCCCAAACCAAAGCATAACAGGCCACACACACAGTCCTACCCCCACCTCCCTTAAGTCTTCAAATCTGACATTAGGGGGAGGATAAGTGAGTAAGACAAAAATTGAAACCGAAGTCTGAGAATAGTAGTACAGCATTTTAATAAGCATTTCACTGTAGCCTTCTTGAAATATATGCAGAGGTAGTAGAATAGTATGAAGATCCTCATCTCTCCACCCAGTTTCAGCAGTTATCAGCTTCCCACCATTCTTCAGGCAGTTAGCATTTAATTTGAAAATTGTTATGGGTTATAGGTTTCTGTCACTGGTATATCTTACCCTGTATCATTACTATCTTGCAAACCAACTGAGAACAGATTAGGTATGGTTTTTAAGGATGTTTAGTTCTGAAATATCTTTCGATTTATCTATTGTGAATTTTATTGTTAGTTGAACTTTGCAAATTGTGAATAAGCCCGACAAGAGAAATACATGAAGCCCATTAGCAGTTACTTATATCTTAGTGTAACTTGGCTAATTAGAAGCCTGTTTGGTAAGTCACGAGGACCAGGCTTTGAGAGGTGTCAGTCGCGGGGACTTGTGTTAGGGTGGCTGTATAAGGACAGGGAGTAGGTTCAAGAGGGTGGAAGGTGCTGTCTTGTCACTTTCAGTTTTGCCTTTGCAGTCCTGGTCTTAAAATCTGTAGCAGGAAATCCCCAAATTCCAGTTGAGTGTGTTCTTGTCATCATTTACCTGGGTTCTCCACAACTAACTGCAAAGACCTTGTATAAAACTGCCCAGCAGCTTCTTCTAGCTAATAGTGTTGCTTGTTTATTTTTAGGTATCTTGCAATATATTCCGAACTCTCCCTCCTAGTGACAGCAATGAATTTGATCCAGAAGAAGATGAACCTACCCTTGAGGCATCGTGGCCACACTTACAGGTACTGTTTGTTATAAAAGAAAGATCCATTAACTTATTAGCTGATTAACATGGGGATTCCTTGAAGGCCTTTATTCACCAAGAAATTAAATTAGAGTATGTTAATGGAAAGCTGGAGAAGGCCTTTTATGTGTCTTACTCTTGATAATTAGGATGCAAGAAGAATAAAATAATGTTTCAGTGTAATGCTTTAGTGTGGGCTTGCCCATGTAGCAGGTCCAGCTGGCAGTTCTTATTCTTTTGTTAGAGCTTTATGTGATGCTGCCCACTGGTGCTTCAAACAAGAGCAGAACTATTTTCACATTAATGTTAGTTAGATGTGATTAGGTCACAGAGTACATATCTTATTTTCAGCAGTAGGTAGCCTGGGGACTTTGTATGCCTGTCTTCATAATAACCACAAATGTGTTTCTTTGGCCTCAAAGGGCAAAAAGAAATTGCAGTAGCTATTTCACAGTGTTGTAAGGAAGAGCAATAGTTGAGCAAAAGCTTGTGTGAAGGGCGGTTTTGTTTTCTTGCACTGAGGAGGCCATGTCTTCACGTCATTCTCATGCACCAGCACAGATCAAGGCCATCCCTGCCTCTCCTGTCGCAGCACTGCGTCAGTCCAACCGTATTCTATTTACTTATACATACCAGTCATTTCTATCCTCCTCTCTTGCCTGCCTTCTCTAAAGGTCAACATTTTTCCAAGGAGTAGAACAAGGAAATTGAATGTAACGGACCCCAGAGTCATCTTTCCATTGAATCAGAATGTCCTCAGTGGCTGGGCACTCAGAGAACTAGCAAGGAGATTAGGAGAGGAATGGAAGAGAAAGGAATATAACCTTGTGTATCTTTACCCTGAGGCAAAAGCCACTGAACCTTTGTGGAAGTATGCTTCCTATTACTAGGTGACTTTCTAAAGAGCAGAAAACTCTGAATGACCTATCTGTAACAGAAAATGAGATTCTATACATGTTCTACACAGTACTAACACCACCTGTCAGTGAAAAGGAAAAGGTGACTCGTTGGTAGAGCAAGAATATACAAAGGTAGCAGGATTCTCGAGACAAGACTGGAGCCGACACAAAGACTCCCTGAAAGTAACAGATAGTGACGGCGCAGTGTGAGTGTGTGAGTTTCAAGAGCGGCGCAATGTTAGGTGCATTCACCCCTGAGCTAACGAAGGGACCCTAGAGGATTATAGGTGTTAGCACAAGTGAAGCCGGGCCATTTGAATAGTTTGTGGCTTTCTATCTGAAAGAAAATAGGTCATTCATATTATAGCAACCCATCATTAAATTCAACATTGTATCTTTAATTGACCCGACAATCTATTTTTCTGACCTAAACACAGCACTGTTAGATCTTACTTTTTCTCAACTCCAGCATTTAGCAGTGTTTTCTTCATTTGGACTGTATTTTACAAGGAGGCACAGTGTGTATTACCAAATATCTGGCAGCAGTCGGAGTAACACAGTTGGGTAAAAGGGGTCAGTTATATGGAAGAATAGAATTGAATTTTCAATAGCCATCTTACTATATAGTATAAGTACAATGATGCACACCTGAAATGTATAAAATGTTGTAATGTTACTGCAACAGAAGTTATTTATTGAAATGAATGTAAACGTTTAATAAGAGTCAACACTGCTGTTGTTATAGGATGACATTTGATGCAAATGACGGCAACATTGAAAAAGAATAAAATACTTTATTTTCTTAAAAAAATAGAAGAAATTATGAAATCCAAAGATTTTTAGTTTATACATTTATCAAAGGCTCACTGTATGAGTATTATTTGATCTGTTTCATTATCTGTATTTTTGAAAATTAATGAGGGAACATTGCATCATAATATGATTTTAAGGTGTATATCAATGTACACCAATGTATAATACATTAAGTTTAAAAACAGACAAAACACAACAGAATTCTTAGGATGAAGCCCGTCTGCCAGGAGTTGGGAGAGGGGAGCGCGTGGGGAAAAGAAGGTGCTCACATAGTAGTAGTGAAGCTAACAGAACTCTAGTGGTGGGCGCCATGTAAACTGCATACAAGTCGAGGGGGGAGCTTGCTAACCTGAAAATCATTTAGCACTGTAAACAAAAGAATTAAGAATGGTAAAAAATACATTAAGTTTGTAACTGATCTTTTCCACTCAGTTAGTCTGCCCCAGTACCATTCCCCTTGCTACAACTAATATGATTTGATGATGTTTTTGTAACATTGTACAGATAATACAATATTATCTGTATTGATATATTTTAAACTGTTATCACATAGTTACCATGGTCATTCTTCATGTATTTGCTGAGATTTGGTCTGTATATCCAGTAGAATATTATTTTGCAGGACTTCCTTGTACATAGGGTGCTGTGTAATACTTTGCTTGCCACTGAAAAGCAGGAACGCTAGTCTTTTACTTTCATTCCTTGAAGCTTTGTGACCTTGAAAATGACTGATCCTTTCCAGTCCCCAGCCTTTGCTTTAGAAACCCAAGGGAGATTGTTGATTCTGAGGTAAAATCTGTCTCGTAAGTGTAGAGAACAGTTGTGCTTAGTAATATATATATCTTAAGTGTTTCTATCAAACCGTTTGAAACCATAACTGCTTTCAAGGGACCAGAGGGTAGAGACTACGTGCCAGTTCCACTGAAAAGTGCGGCCAGCTCACAAATCAGACGTGAAAGATGAGAATTCCTCACTTTGTGGGAATCAGAAGAGAGAGGAAATCTTTTTTGTGGACTCTCTAAATAAGGCGGCCATACTATCACTAAAATTCCAAGTTGAAAGATTAGTGTATTGAAAAAAGAACAATTCTGCTATGAGGTGTTGGAACTCAGGCATTATGACCATAACAACATGTTCAACCTGCCAGTGTTTACATACATCATTGGGAAAGAAGTTCTTCTGCATGCAGAGCGTTTCAAAGAGAAAATCCGTTTTACAAAGAAATAAAATCTTGATGTAAATACCATTGACACTAATGGTTGTAAAAGCAGTGGTGGTTGAAATTACTGTTGTCTTAGCAGTTATGCCAAACTGGCCTAGTAGTCATCATCTTCTCTGTCTTGCACTTACAATGAAAAAAAAAAAAGAAACAGCAATAAGAAACCAGAAACTAATTTCAATTAAGAATGTCCTGGAAGAAGCAGCAAAACTCCCAATTTTGTTAAATCTTGACCCTCTAGTATACATTTAAAAATATTCTTTAAGAGGAAATGGGAAGTATGCATAAAGTTTATCTGCTGCTTACTAAACTAGAGTGGCTGTTTTCTGCTAAAGCCCTGGTATGATTGTTTTGAGCTGTAAAAGAAGCTACCTTTTTTTTTCATGAAATGTCATTTTGACTTGAAGGGGTGTCTGACATACTATGACTATTCTGAGTTGGGTATTTGATGGGTATTTTCTCTAAAACAATGAAGACAATGGTTATTTTGATAAAAATTAGACATAGAATTTTAGGAATTTATATCTGTCTTGCATCTATCACCTTGAACTTTACAGCTTCCCAAAGCTTAAAGATTTTTTTTGACAGAATCTGGCCATATTAAGGAATGTGACCTTTTTTTGGATACGATATAATGAACTGTGTCAACATATGAAAAATTTCCATTACACAGTGGGCCAGTATTTTCCAGTTGCCTAATAAATGATGTTAGGAAACCATGCATGTGTGAAGATCCATTCAAATTGCAAGACAGATGGTGAGAATTTAGTGTAACAAAATGAAAAATTCATTGATATAATTTTAGATTCTACATTACAATTTATTTTTAAGAATGAATGTTGAGTTTTGGTATAGTATCAAAGAAGACTATCCCTCAATTATGTGAAAAGACTATGAAAGTGCTTTTTTTCATACTTAATAGATCTGTTTGAGGCTCAGTTTTTTTTTACATACTTAAACCCAAGCAATAAATACAGCATATTGAATACAGACGCTGATAAGAATCTGTCTTTTAATACATCATTGAAGAAATTTACAAAAAATTAAAAAATGCTTCCTAATTTTTTGGAAAAGCTATGCTTCACAAAGTGTTTATTAACATTTAACATGTTTTTTGTTTTAAAAGGAAATTATATATATATTTTAAAATTTTCTGTTTTCATTTTTAATATATTTCATGTAAATAAGCTTTTGGGGGTTCTCAGTTTTTATGTGTAAAGGAGTGAGTCTTAGTGATATTGGTGACAATGTATTATAAATAGTATCATTTAATCATGGAGATTATCATCCCCATTAAACAATGAAAGAAGCAGAATTTTAGAGAAGTTAACTTGTCTAGGGGTTATATAGTTAGTAAGGGACAGAGCTAGGTTTCCCACACATTGTCTTTTAAAAGTTCTGGTTTTGATATACTGTTGTATATACTATGCCAGGATTTGATATATACAAGATTTACATAGATTTACTATGTAAAAATCACAACCAGTTATCCCTTAGTGCTTATCAGAACAGTTATTTAATGTTAATTCCATAGTTAAGAATGCTTTGTGGCATGCCTTGGTGGCTCAGCAGTTAAGTTGGTGGCTCTGGATGGTGTAGTCCACCTGGAGCCCAAGGGCCCAGGTTTGTGTCCCGGGGCCACAACGTGAACATCTAAATGGATGTGTAAATGCTTCTTCCTCTCCTTTCTGCCTTCCTGCCTGCCTGCCTGCCTGCTCCTTCCTCTAAACAAATAATTAAATGATTCCTAAAATAAACAAACAAAAAACCCCCTAAAACCACCCCCTGAGAGTATTTTATTACGCTGTCTTAGAAGAGTGTAAGTTGCCTCAGACTTTCTGGGGGAAAAATTGGCAATGAGTGTTGAAAATCTTAAAATGCTTGGATGTTTTTTG
The DNA here is from genome assembly GCA_004363575.1 of Solenodon paradoxus. Lineage (NCBI taxonomy): Eukaryota > Metazoa > Chordata > Mammalia > Eulipotyphla > Solenodontidae > Solenodon > Solenodon paradoxus. The sequence continues at coordinate 101,441 of RJWH01004001.1, read as the reverse complement.
ATCTTTTAATTCCTCTTTTAGAAGTATTTCTTCATGAAATAATTTAGAAAGTGCACATTGATGTATGATATGATGCATTATGGCATAGTTTAGTAGAGAAGCAGTTCAGACATTAAATATCCAAGCACAGGAGATTAGTTAGGTTAATTATGATTAGAGGAATTATTTATTTTAAGTTATATTTAGTGGATTACTTGTGGCTACTAAGAGTGACTTAGATATGTTGACATATATATTATTTAGTAAAAGTAGTTTGCAAAATGATATAAAATATAGTTACAGTACATTGATATGTTGTAGAAGTATAGAGAGAAGTCAAAAGTTTTATGTATTAAAATGTTAACTGTTTTTTTTTTTCTGAATGGAGAGATTATGAGGGATCTTTATTTGCTTTGTTGGGCTGAATTTCCTAATTTTAATTTAAAAAATATAACAGTAATTATGAACTACAAGAAAAACTAGCAGAGCTAGTGAATTTATATTAAAATCCAAGTTTCTAAACACTGTCAATTTTGTTACAGGATTTTTATGTTGTTGATACTATTTTCAGTAAAATAAAATTTGATATTAATTATAATCTGTTTGTTGCAGCTTGTATATGAATTTTTCATACGATTTTTGGAAAGCCAAGAATTCCAACCCAGCATTGCCAAAAAATACATAGATCAGAAATTTGTATTACAGGTAAGCAAATTCCTGTGGTTACTTGTATTTGTTATTCAGTTGATAATACTTTGTTTTCTTTTCTTTTGATGCTTATCGAAAAATCTTGCAATGACAGTTACATCACCTTTTAAACAAATATATATGTATATATATGTACATAAGTTAGTTACTATTATTGACTGCACAGATAAATACCTTTTTAATTATTATGCTGAAACTGAATTACATGTTAAATAAGGGATGCTGGTGCCTAAATCCCTGCCATTTTCTTTCCTGAAGTTTAATTACAAAGGAATTTCATTTATATAATCCTAGTTTGTATAAATCTTTATGTAGCTTAAATTTCTATTTGCATTAGAATTCTTAAGGAATGATTGCATAGATATATTAAAACTGAATAGTTATGATCTGTGCAAAAAGTAACAGTTGGTCATCCAAATCCGATATTGGTGAGCTTTTACAGCTAAGAAATAGCACATCTTAACACTTAAAACATTTTCCTAAAGGAATGAACTCTTATTTCTCTACTTGAAACATCTCAGGGCATGTATTTTTCCTGATTTGTCATTTTACATTTTGTAACTATAGGTTACATTTTCTGTGTTACCTGGGACTTGGGTACCTTTATGGCATGGAATTTTTAGATAACATCTCCTTGCTCCTGTTTTTGATATTTATGTATAAAAATGTGTACTTGACACACTGGTGTATGGACAGTCATAGTGCCTTTCTAAATGATATGCATGTGGCACCTCATATAGAAAGGAACAAATTTCTATCTCCTAGGTAGCCAATAAGCAGATCTTCAAATTTAAAACATTAATTTGGCAGAAAATTCATTTCCCTTTTCTCCTATGCCTTACCTCTAAAAAGAGTTATGAACCTTCATGATGAACCTTTATTCCCTCTCTCTAATTAAATTAATAAATTTCAAGTTCTGGATATATTAGGTTGATTGAGCCTTAGCTGTTATTTTGACTTTTTTTCTTCTTGTTTTTTTACATTTAAAACACAGTTTCATACGCTTCAGTCCAATAGAATAGCATATTTCCAGAGAGCTGAGGGTCATGGCAGCTCCTGTACACCTTGACTAATATGACTTTGTGGAATGAAACCCCAAAATTCATCTGTCAGCTCACTGGAAAGAAACGTTGGTGACTTACCCTCTAGTTACATGGGGCAAATTTTTGAGCTACATTGTACATTTAGAGTATGGTGGTACCACACTGGTAAATCATGTCTCATAGCTTAACCAGGAGCTTTGGGAAAGTAAGGTTGAGATGTAGATAGATAAGGAGGTAAATAGGTAGATTGAGCCACATTCTTATGCCATGGGGCAGAATGCACTCAGACAGAATGAAAGCAAGATGTAGCAGACCTTTGCTTTGTATTAGAAAATCCTTGTATGTATATAGTACGTAGAGTTTTCAGAGCAGTATTACATGCTTATTTAATTTGACATGTATGACAGTCTAGAATGGACATGGCTAAGTCTTTATTTCTCCCATTTATACATGAATGAACTGAGATACAGAAAGATGATCAGGTTTCCCCAAGCATGTGTCATATCCTGGGTTTCTGTCCATTGTCTGTCTTACTTCTCAACACTAATGGAATAGCAAGGTCCTCTTATATTTATGGTAAGTTAAATTGTCCCAGAGGATCAGATAATGATTCTACAGTAAGCCTATGTTAGTTGACATGGAAATGGTAAATCTTACTGTCTTATTTTTCTTACATGAAAAGCATACAGGGCCTAGCTCGTTGTATTCTCCATGATAGCTGAGAACTGGTGATAATAGGACTCATAGGATTAAAATGTCAGAGAAATTCACACTTGGGTTTCTTAGGATATTTGGGTTGTCTGTTCGAGACCTTTACCCTGTGAATCAGTCGCCTTTGAGACTCTGATAAGGGGTGATTTCTGCCTCACATTTTTCAGTGGGGGCCATATAGACAGACTGCTTATGTTGAACCTCCCTAGATTCTTGTGCATTTGACTTATTTCCCAAGAATATCCTTTAGCATATGACCAGTGCAGAAATAACTTCAGCTCTTAAAGCACAGCTTTTGTGTTTATGCCTTGACTCTTTCTCTAGAAAAGCAGTTTCAATTCAAATGTTTATAGACTGAATTACATAGTCTGACAACCAGGTGTCAGGTAATAGGAAGTAGATGGGCTCCTACTGAAGGGAGCTATGGCTGCTCTTCCTTGAGTCATTGCCAGATTCTTTTTTCCCCCAAGAAAAACAGGTCCAGATTTTTTTGTGACATTTTCTGATGGTTTTAAAATGTGGTTCAGGACAAACTTAATTCAGCCTGACTTCTAGATCTAGCCTACAGCTCTCAGTATGCATTCTCTGCTCTAGACTGAATCCTTAGTTCTGTTAATCCTACCTCATCTGCCAGTTTTTGAAGTCTGTAGCATGTATTCATTTGTCTTCAAAGATCACTTCTGTCATCTGAACACAGTGCCCTGAGCCTGGTTAGTCTAATACAGCATGGAGTTGGCTTCTCCCTTCCCTTGCTAGCTTTATGTTAAGCTTGTGATCTTAACTGACTTCTAATGTAGCTTTATGCATATTGTTGTAAATCCTTATTTGTTCTTGTTCTTGCAGGGTTTATTTTTTAAATCTAAATGTAGGATCTGACATATTCTTTAGAAATATCATTTCTTTCAGGCCTTTTGAAGTCTTTCTTAATCTTGACTTTCTCCTCTACTTACTTTGTCTCCACATCTGTGACTTTCTTAAATATGCTAGCTATTGGTGTCATTTAGGTCTTTTATTAATATTGTTAAACTAGTCAGGAATGAGGAGCGGGGCCTGGGGCATGCCTCTAGCAATTTCCCATTATTTTAGCACAGATTCTCTAAATCAGCAGTATTTTGTTCCATCCTTGAACCACTAAGATTTACTCTAGAATATTATCGTTCTTCTTGCATTCAAACTTTTGTTCATAAGGAGAGTATAGAGACTTTGTCAGCTGTTATGGCGAAAGTCAGTATTTCATACTTAGAGCATTCCCCTCATCTACAAGCCTTGGAACTTTATAATAGAAGGAGTGCCATTCACTTGGTATGGGGCATTAGTGAACTTTGGAGGCTACCACTATTTACTGCCCTAAGTATTTGCAAACCATGGGATTGTTCATCTTTCCCTGAGTTTTGCCAGAGACAAAACCAAAGTATAAATAGTGAAGTTTATGTACCTATACTTCGTTTTCACCTTGCCTCATTTTTACAACTTTTGTCTTACTGTTCCTCTGCTGGTTCTGTTGATGACCTCAACCTTCAGACCAGGGCTTACCCAGTTCCTACATTAGTCCTGAAAGGATCAGGCAGGGTGTCAGCAGAATCAGCAGCACTACTAAGTAGACTTGAATGGTGCTTATTATTACTGAAATCCCACTTTGTCGTTGTCCCCACAACCACCATGTCCTGCATTAACCGTCCTTGAGCTGGCAGGTCCTCACACTTTGAGCCCTGTGGTCAGCTCATTTCATTTTCACATCCTCACTTTCCCCTGCTGCTTCTTTACCTCCCTCACCAACGCCTCCCATGGTGTCCCCTGTCCTGGTGTGTTTATGTCTTAGCCTAGTTCTCTTGTGACATGGAACCCTCATATCTGACCCTTTTTTGCAAATCAGGATGACATTCACCTTGTTCCTATTTATCATTCTCTGTAGATTCTTAGAGATCTCAAAAAGAGTTTTGGTAATTTCAACATAATTTTTAATTGAAAAAAATAGTTACTCTAATTTAGTCTAGCTACAGATGTAGGGATATTTTCTAGCTGTCTTCATTACAGTCTATTCCTACTCTCATTCCACCTCCAGTAAAGAGAAAGCACATTAAGAATTGAGTGTTTTAGCATGATATAGTAGAAAAAATAGTAGAAAACACTGGATTTGAATCCTGATTCTCTGTGCACTCTAAGCATTTTTTTTTTTTTTTTTTACAAATTCTGGCTTTTCTTTCTACTTGTGACTTTCAGAAGTTTATACAGTTGCTGTACAAACTTGAGCTTCTTCATTTGTGACATGGGATAAAAGGATGAATGAGATACTGTTAAGTAAATTATGATATACCCTCAAATTGAAATTAGTTAAACTACTTAATTCAGTTAATTAGTTAAACTACAGAATTCTTACTTCAGTCTTAAACAGGTACTGAATACCTGGGCAGATTATTGACTATTCTGAACCTTGGAATATATGCCTTGGGTTCTGGGCTTTCATCTATAAAATGGCAATAATAGTTGCCTTTCATTTGATAGAATTACAGCAGATAGGCTTTTTATAATGACAAGATGACATGAATTGTAAAAATGTCTGCTGATATCATGCATTTGGCAAAGTAATTGCTCATTAAACATTAAATCTTCTTCATGTCATCCTCATAGTATCTGCCCATATTGGTAATATCATATCTTACAATTTTTATTCCAGTATTAATTAAAAGATCTCTACTTTTGAAACAATTTTTAAATTTATGTAAAATTTATAGTAACATTGTTCAGAGAAGGCTTGAATAAATGCAGAAATAGAACGTATTCATAGGTGAGACTTGCCATCCTAGAGCTATCTATTACATTTCCAAATATATTTACATTTTATAAATGTGTTTACATTTAATTCCAATTAAAATTTTAGTAGTTTATTTGAAAATTTTAGAGTTCATGAAATAAAATAATTTTTTGAAAAAAGATAACTGATTTTATGATATTTTACCTATTAAATATTAAAATATGCACTAAAGGAACATTAAAAAGTATGGCATGGATACAGGAGAACAGAACATAATAGAGGCTTGAATAGAAAAGACCATAGTATTCCATAAAACCCATTAGAAAATGTGTCAAAAAATAGATGTGTGTACACACAGACACATATACATTAAGCTCAATTGATATAATACTCTCAAGAGGAAATTTCAATACTCCATCAACTAAATTTTGAACAATTCCATGAGAAAGCTGGATATGCACACAAATATATATTAAAGAGTATTAAATGCATTATTATTAATAATTATTATAAAAGTGTAAGCAGTTTAAAAGTTCTGAATATGGGATTGGGTGAATAAACTGGACATTTTATATAATGGGATGTGTATCAGTTTGTAAAAGGAATGAGATAGGACTGCATATGATACGATTTTGTTATTATTTATTTTGTTTTCAAGGACATACTCATTTTAAGACACTGAACTCAATTCTCAGTCTATGGGTATTTCACACCTTACAGACCACCAGAGTTCCAATGTCCTTTACCCCACCCCTTGTTCCCTCTCCACCACACCCTGCCCCCAACCCTGCTGGCAACCATCATCTTGTGTCCTATTTATTTTTGCCCCGGTTCATGTATTTGTTTATAATGATATTCCACATATGAGTGAAACCTCTTATATTTCTCTTTATCTTTCAGACTTCCTTTGCTTAACATGTTCTCCTCCAGTTCCATCCAGATTGTTGCAAAGGGCGCAATTTCACATTTTTAAGTGAAACATGCAGTTTATGGAACAGTATGATTTTTTAAGTCTAAGTCTCATTTTAGGAAAAAAGGAATGTTGCATATACACTAACATTTTTGGAAGGAGATGTAACAAATTACTGAGTCGAATGATGATTCTTACTTTCTAACTTTTTAATTTCCTTTTTGCATATAAAATAATGAATATGTTATCATCAATAGGAATAGTAAAATATTTCACTTACAAGTATGATCTCATTTTATTGCCTTGCATTTTTCATAAACCTCAGCTGATTCTGCCCATTAGCCTCCCTGTTACTATTTTTTATAAGATTGTGCCATTCTTTTATAGTTCATTTTCATTGTGTTTCCTTCCTTGCATCATTTGTATACGTTCTTTTAAAATCTAATCTTGATGGAAAGCTTCCTTCAGGAGTCTTTTTCAAAAAGTAGCTCCTGGGTTTTCCTTCTTCATCAGGAATTTTAGAGATTAGTAGTTAAATAGTACAGACGGATTCATGCTCTGCCATTTTTCAGTGCATGACCTCAGGCAAGTTATGTAGCTACTCTGCCTCAGTTCCCTTATCTGGAAGGTAGATGCTCTAGATCCGCAACCTCATTTTAATTATGAGTTGGTTGTGGAGATTTAGTAAGTTAGCATTTAAGCCCTTATAACAATTCCTGATGCATAGTCAGTGTTCAGTAAATGTCATGCTACTCTTGTCATTTTTTATTAAAATCAGTTCTGGTTTTGAGAAGCTTTTTTCACTATATTTTTTGACTAGCTTCAGTCCACAAAGTAATACTGTGTTAGCATATCACGTGTCTTACCTAGCGTGTTAGGAATTATTTTGAAATATTATTTTTATCATTCTAAAAATCAGAAACTCTTTAGACTCTATTTTTAAATTGTTCTCTGACTGTTGGATATTTAAAAGATGTTAAATGTCCCTGGATTTAAGTTAGTTCCACTTCACTAGCTGATTGCTTCCAATCAATGTTGGAAGTAAATGTGTATTGGTGCCGGGAGCACGCACTTTTTAATATGTGAAAACCAAGGGCAGCATAATCAGATCTTTACAGAGGCCACACAAGTGCTTTGCATACTGCAGTCTGTGTGTGACAGGAGTGATGGAAAAAGTGGACTCAACTGCCAGTCTGCTCTGTTAACTGTTGACTGAGTGGGCCAGGGATTGCTCGATTTTCTGATTTTCCAGGAGAAGCTGGAAATCCAGAGGTTTATATGGGCCAGATAAAGCAGTCTGTGACTTGACTCTTGAAAAACTTGCTCTTTCTTTAAGAATAATGAGTGACTTGCTTAAATTTCATTGTCATCAGTCTAGATTTATATAACTCTTCCCATTTTTAATGTACTTTTCTAAGTCTTTATACAATAAAACTCTCAGATTTATTATAGTCAATTGATTACATGGTGCACGGTGTCTTCGCTAATAGTGTTGATTTAGACTTAGGTTACTTGGTAACTGTCTTCCATAGCTGCAAGTCTGTAGGCTTGCCTCCGCTTAGAAAACAACTTTGTCTTTTCCCAATATAGGTAATTTTTGTCTGTGTTAGGACAGTTGAGAGCATGGTTTCTTTGTGATCTCTCCCTTCCTCCCTCTTTAAGCCAAAAATGAATTGCCAAACCTTGAATTATTTCATTGGGTGGATTATCGTGGCAAGTGTTTAGCAGCATATTTCTAAAGACTGTTTTCAACCACTCTGCAAATCTGAAAAGCAGTCAGTGGTTGCTAAGAGACATACTATTCAAGTATCCCCATAAACATATGTGCTGCTGGAGATTGCTATTTAGTAATTTGTACTTCACATTTGCAGTTATATTTAGCTGTGAAAGGTGCCTTAATTATCATTCAAATTATGCAAATCATTCAACTGTCCTTAAGAGTGACCTTTTGTTATTGTGGGTGTTTTGTCCTTTTTTTTTTTTAAGACACATTCAACAGGACAGAAACCAACCTGTTAAAAATTTTTTAAGTTCAAAACTGATATGCACACAAATTCTGATATACACATAAATTCCATGAAACCTTGAATCTCAGCTCCGATGAAAAAACTGTTGAGTTCCTTGAATACCTCAGAAGATATACATTTCTCTCAGACTGTAGCAAAAATTTAAAAAAATACAAACAGCCGACGTTAGAGAATTTATTTCTATGAGGAATTTTATTAGAGAGCCATTACCATTGAACAATAAATCATCTCATCACACCCTGTCCCAACCTGTAACTCAGAAAACCTTCAGAGAGGACTTGGCTGGCTTTCGTCCTGCAGCCAGAGCCAGCTTCACGGCAGGCGGCTTGCGCTGTGGCACCAGGCCCTGCGCTTGCAAGGCCTGGAGCTTGATTTAATGCTCTGCTATTTCAGTCTTGAAGTTCATAATCATTTCTGAACCAGAAGCACTGCATTTTCACTTTGCATCTGTCCCACAAATTATTAGCTAGCCCCCTGCCTACATCCCACTAAGAGCATCATTATGCAGCTTAGCATCTTGTTTTTTTTTTTTTTTTTTTTAAATGCTGACCAAATTAGTTGTCTTAAAGATTTAAATTGCAAAATTTTCTTGAATCAGTTAGAAGAATGCTTGAGGGAGGGAAAAAGACTTCTCTAGTTTGTGGGAGGAATGCCTAAAATTAGGAAGAAAATAAAAGCATAGTTTTTCATATTTGTGTAACTTACACCTTTGAGATTTTTTTACAGTGAATTTTCATTGGGGTCTTGAAGTCAAAATTGCTTGAAGCTTGTGATATGCACCTTTTGATCCCTCACCCCCTCTGTGCCTTCTCATTACTTGCCCTTTGCTCAGCTCATTTCATATAGTGTTCAGTCCCCTTGAGTTGTTTTGGAGTCAGACTGCCACGTACTCTCGTGTGGTTCTTCCTGGTGGACTGTTCTCTCCATGCACATTGTTTGGTTGAGGTAAAGGTAGGAGGAAGGTGCCATTTTTCAGGCAGTGGAATAATTGAAGTTAAAAACAAAGCCAGAAATGTGAAGATCTGATTTTAGTCTGAATGAAAACATTTAGCATACAAATGTCACTGATTATTTGCTTGAGGATTTCTGTTGTCCTTTAAAATCTCCCTTTAAGTGAAATAGAGCAGGTGCTTGTCTTCTTATGGTAGAGGACACTTGGCTTTTTGTTTCAAGTTTTTTGCTCTAAATTTTTAAAAGTAGTTTTAATTAAAAATTAATACCTGTTCTAAAATGCAAATTTATTTGTGTTGTTTATAACAAGAAACATCAACCCCCTGCCTCATCCTCCCCCAGCCCAGAGTTTCAGTCGCTAGAGGTAATCACATCCAAATCTCTTAGCTGTTTTTCAGATTTACCTCTGTTTCTAAATCAGCATTCTTACACTGCTATTATCTGATTTTTAGTTTTAGATTTTATTCCTACTATCAACCATTATATGTCGCCCTCTGTATTTCCCTCTTCTGCATCTTACCAATGCAGTTGTGTCACAGAATTTAAATAATATTGTAGTGTTTGCATTAGAATGACTGTGTACATGTTCAGAGCCAAGTCATATAAAATTCTCTAATAAAGTTATTTTTCTGTAGGGCTCTTCCTCCCTGCCCCCACCCAATCCATGGAATTAATAGGTACTTTTATTTTTCATTCACTTGCTTTCCTATGTATTGGTCACTAGTTCATCCCTTAAATACAACTCCTTCTCAGCATGGCCCACACATCAACTCTATCAGCCCTAATTCTTTTTTTCTTTTCTGGAGACCTCATTCTTGGAGCCTCAGTCATCCTGTTCTAGTCAGTACTAAGTTGTCTCCATAATGGTCATCTTGAGACTTCTTTTGCCATGCTTGTGGCCTGCCTGTGCTTTCTTCTTTCCCTTTTTCATTTTGATAGAATATGTATTTTGGATGCTGCCTAAAAAAGCAGGAATAGCATGTAAAGTTTTTGAAACCTGCTTCTCTGAATGTCTTTATTCTACCCACATGCTTGATTGACATGTTGGCTTGGTGTAGATTTCTAGATGGAACCCCTTGTCCACCAGAAGTTTTAAGGAATTGCCCCAGTGTCCCCTAGCTTCCAGGGCTGGTATTGAGAAGGTCTGTACCACCTGGCCTCCTTATCCTTTATAGTCACCTTTTTTCTCTGGAAGTTTTTGAGATCTACTCTTTGTGCCAAAATCTAGAAACTTCACATTGAAGTTCTTTAGTGTGTGTCTTTGTTCATTTATTGTGCAGAAGACAAAATGGCCCTTATTGAAATTTGCGCCCCCCCTTTCCTGGAAAAATGCATTGAATTCTTCCTCAGATAATTTTATTTTCCTGTCTCCGTGCCTTTTTGGAATGCTTTTCAGTCATGTGTTGAACCTTCTGGATTGATCCTCTGGTTTTTGTATCTTCTATATAGTGTCTTCATCTTTTAATTATACTTTTGGGGTATATTTGCTTATTTTAATCGTCTAGTCTTTCTGAAATTTTTATTTGTTTTATGATTAATTTTCAAAAGCTTTTTTATTTTCTGAATGTTCATCTGTTTCTTATTTAGGGAATCCCAGTATATTTGTTTGTTTCTGAGAATATTATAGGTTTTTTATTGCTAGTTTTTTTCTATTTCTTCATGGTAATTATTTCCTCTGAATTCTTTGTAATTGTTTTGGTCTCGTGTTAGAATGACTGATGACCTTTATTCATATTCATGGTTGCATGGTAGGCATCAAAAAGACTTTATACCCTGGTGGAGAAGCAGTTAGATCTGCCACTTCTGGCCACCTACGGTCCACCTGCATCCTAAGGACCCGGGTTCTTGTCCTGGGACCAGGGAGGACAACCCAGATACACAAATAAAATAAAAATAAATTTAAAAATGTTTCTCAAAAAGCCTCTTAGGACCTACTTGTGTGTGTTTAGGGGGTGAAGAGTAGTGGGGAAGACCACGGTACATTGGAAAGACATTTTTGCCATATCATTGGGAAATTCTTAGATATTAGTATATAGTAGGTGTTTCCTTTGCAGTTGTCAATTTCCCCCAAAAGGGACTTTTTAGTTTTAAAGATTCAGTCAGAAATGAAGGTAAGTAAGCAGGCTGGTTGTCAGGAGGAGAGAGGAGTGAAAAACATTTTATTTTCTTTGAGTGTTTCTGTTGTTGTTGTTTTCTGGCTCCTAATGTAAACTCGGGTCCTTGGGATGTTTGTGGACTGCGCCCAGCCAGCGGGCAGACCTAACTGCTACTCCACCAAGGCATGCCAAAAGGGACTTTTTAATGTCCTGCCCCATCTAGAGTTTGGACCTTAGTCTTAGACGGGAGCTGGCCGGGCTCTCACTCTTCAGCATGCAGTTTTATTTAATTCCGTTATTTTCAATAAGTGCTTCACTTAGCTCTGTATGATGTTCCCAAGACTAGAGACTTCTATTTTTTATTCTCTCCAGACTTCGAGTGTAAATCTTCGGTGCATTGCATAGGATAAGGATCTGGGAGGTCTTGTTACTCTTTCTACAAATTTTCAAGCGGTCCTTCTGTTTTTAGCTTCTCACACCCTTGCCATCAAATATATCTGATGCCTCCAGTTCTTAAGCCTTTTAAGGATTTTCTGGTGTGAATTGGCTTGCTTCTTATTGGCTTCCCTCCCTGTGGGAATGGAAAAGTACTTAGCAGAGTGGAGAAAGAGGAAACCTAAGATAATTAACCCTTGCCATCCACTTTCCTTTTTTGAAAAGTGTGCCAATTTGTCTAATCTGATCTTCTATCATCTCTGGCCTGTGGAGTTCTTCCATTTTTACTTTTTTACTCGTTTCAGAAATGTTTCAGGAGGAGATAGGTTTAGTTTTCCCCAAGTTTAATTGGAAGACCCATAGTGCCTTTTTACTTTACCATTCTCGTTTTACTGTAGATTTATTATGAGGTGAAAGGAGGGCTCATTGGCCAAATCACTCTAGTTCATATCTGTTTGCCAGCTCCAGGAAGGCTGGTCTTGAAAACTAGGAGTTAGCGTGTTGACAGGTCTGTTTTTGCTCTGGACCACAGTGGAAACTGCAGCTTCTTGTCTTTGACAACAAGCTCCCTGTTTTATTGCAGGGGTGCAGCCCACCTAGATATTTACACATGCTGGATTATATTTCTCATTGTTTTTTGCGGGGAGTGTAGTGTATCATTAAGCGCACATATTATTTTATCTTGAAAGTTAGTGTTTTTTTCCTACTCTGTTATTGCTTATTAACTATTACACTTTTTTCTTTTGTCTCATGTATTATAAAAATCATCAAAAGTATTCTTAGAACAGAAGAGTAATATATAACTGCATTCATCTTTTTTCATAGAAGATAATACATTTGTGGCTTTGTAAATGACTCAAGTTGGGTGTTGGGTAATGCATTTCCTTTGAGGACCTAATGATTAAATAACTTTAAATATTATGTTTTTCATTAAACTCTGAAGATAACAATATGTAAGCCTCAACAATACATAAGCCTTAGCCTATTCAACATTTGCTAACAGTACACCCCCTCAAGCCTTCTTTTATGTTGGTTTCAAATGATTCATTAAACCCCTTTATAACATTTAAAAATAGAAACCAAACTAAAATTTAGAGCTCAAAAGGTTGATTATTCCCATTAACAAGGAATGGGGTGGGTAGGCTAGTGATCTTACGTCATTTTGTACATGTAATAGATTAAGAGATACTGAGCCCATAGTACCATTTTTGCCTCCAGAGGGCACCTGCCTTTTTGTCTTTTACTGGTTCCTGTGGACATCTGCAGTTAAATTATTCATTACTTTCTCTGTCAGCTCACTAGTGTGTGTGCCCAGCAGGGAGGGCAGTCCCTGCTATGTAAAAAGATTGATTGATTACATGACTAAGTGGACAGAGAGATGGCAGATATTTAACAGCATCTTCTGTTCTGACAGACTGCTGGTGAAGGTATGTGCTCATGAATCTACCATGAACACTTTTCCCCCAGCTCTACCTTCAAATTTTTCAAGGTCATGGTAGATGTCACTTCTTCTAGAAGTCTTCTTTGGTCACACCACTTCTCCCAAATAGAGTAAATATGTCTAACATGTATTTATATAACATTCTTAATTTACCATGTATCATGCTGTTTATTTACCTGAATTCCTCAATAGACTACCTCTATGAAAGCAGATTATTACTATCTTGCTAATTATTATATCCCTGATTCCTAGTCCAGTGGCTAGCTCTTACGGGCATGCATATTTATTTGAAATAGTCTTTTTTTTTTTTTTTTTTCCTTTTAAGAGGAAGGAAGCAGGCAGGGATGAAGGCAAGTAGACAGGCAGGAAGGAAGAGAAAGGAAGAAGAAGCATTATTTATTTATTTAGCTGTTCATATTTATTGTCTCCCCACCCTGCCCTCATCTCAGCCCCTGGTTGTGAACCTCTAGGTCCTTGGGTTTGGACTACACCACAGCTGCAGACTAAACAACTGATGTACTGGGGCATGCCAGAAATATTGATTTTTTTGAATGAATGAATGAATGAGTGACTGGATGAATGGATGATGGATAATTTTGTGTAGCCAAAAATTGTGTCTTACTGATAATTTTTTGTACATCCCACCATTATTTAAAGGGCTGGGTTTTGATTTCTTTTTAAATCTGTGACTTTTTTGTTCAAAGAAAAACATTAAATTTAGTAATTTTATTTCTTCCCACTCTTCTGCTGTCAGCTTCAGCCCCATGTCTTAACCACCTGAAATCATACTGTGTATGTCATGATAGCTTTTTTGGTAACTAGGGTTTCTCAGTCCATTTAAATGCTGTCTCTATGCTTTTGAAATATTTTGCTATAAAGTCATTATTAGAACTCTTGAGTTTTGCTTGATTGTGATGATAATAAATGTATGAAGAGTTCAGTAAAATTCAAACTCCAGTCTCCAATTTTGTTCTTCAGTCAGAGGAACCTGTTCATTTTTGTTTAAAAAATGGCAACTTTATTGAGCTATAACTCAAATGCCATAAAATTCATCCTTTGAAAGTTTACAACTAAGAATGTTTTTAGTGTTTTACAGAACCATGCAGCCATCATTACTGTATAATTATGGAACATTTTTGTCATTCCTAAAGAAACATCATCCTCATTAGCTCTTATTCTTCATTCTGTTGTCTCTGGATTTACCTGTTTTGGACATTGTGTTCATATTAATATAGTCATATACTTTGTGACCTTTTGTGTCTGACTTCTTTCTCTTGGCATGAATATTTGAAAGGTTCATCCATGTTGTACAGTAATTCATTCCTTCTTTTGACTTACTGATATTTTATATCACATTTTGCTTATCCCTTTAGCAGTTATGGACATTTGGGTTGTGGTCCACTTTTTGACTATTATGAATCATGCTATTATGAACATTTATGTACATATGTTTTGCATTTATGTACATATGTTTTGAATAGTGACAATATATGATCTTCTCAGGATTCATTCATTTATTGACTTTAGATTACAAATGATTGGGAACTTAGAGAACGTTTTGCGTATAGAACATACGTATAGAAACTGTAAATGTCCGCCGTAGGGAACATTTCAAAAGTGAACACTCTCATGCAAGAAGAACCAAGATCTAGAAAGAGAACATTGGGTGCTTTTTGATATTTGCCTTGATTTAAGTTATTTCACTTACCCGTATGCTCTGATAGAACTGAAGACTCATCTTCACTGTGTATTTGGAACCCGACTCAGTAGATAATGTGAATGACCTGTGGTTGAGATGGTGTCTTTTAGTGACTCCACTGCTTGTCGTCAGATTTGGTTCTACCGCTTCCCAGCTGTGGTATCATGGGAGGTTTCTTATTTGGGCCTCCCAGTTTTTCATCTGTAAAATGGGTATAACACTGCCTCACAGGTAGAATTAGTGCAAGTTGAGTGCTTAATTATATGTTGGTCACCTAGATATATGTTTACCCTTTATGATTATGTTACTGTGAATCACTTCTCTAGACTATGCGCCCCAACGCTAGCACTGAATCTGGCACATAATCGATACTCAATACATTTCTGAGGGAAGAAAGGAAGAAATTTTCAATAATGAGTGGCAGAATTCCTGAATTATTTTCAGGAGTCACTTCTGACAGACTGTCTTTCATTTCCGACAGCTTTTGGAGTTGTTTGACAGCGAAGACCCTCGGGAACGGGACTACTTAAAAACAGTCTTACACAGAATTTATGGCAAGTTTCTTGGTCTTAGAGCATTTATCCGAAAACAGATTAACAATATTTTTCTAAGGTAAGTGGAGGGTGGGGGAAGAAGGAGAACAAAAGTTGGTGGTTTTATGGAAGTATTAAGTAAACCAAATATTTAAACAGTGCACTGATTTTTTTCTCCCCCTCCCCTCCCCTCCCCTCCCCTCTCTTCTCAGGTTTGTTTATGAAACAGAACACTTTAATGGTGTAGCTGAACTGCTGGAAATACTAGGCAGGTAAGCCCATTTTTAATCAATTGCTAATCTCAGGTGAATATCATTCTGAAGATGAGGTCCAGGTGACAGGGAAATGCTGACCCAGAGCTCTTCTGAATGTACATTAGGTGTTCTCATTGTGCTTAGCATGTTTCCCGACTGACTGTACAATCAGTTTCTTGCTCCCCTTGTCCAACAATCATGCATTACTAATTGTACTGGAGTGACTGAAACAGCTAACAGTTTGCTCGTTACTACAGAGACAGTACATCTAATTGCACTCCAGCCAGTTACTCAAAAACATCTTATTCTTAATAGTTTCTTGGCTCCTTGTCCTTTGCCATATCTTGAAAACAGGTTTATAGTAAGTTGTGCGAACCATTTTCAAATGAACCGTGTGCCACGGTGTATGTAGTTCCTGAACTGATTCCTGGAGCAGTGGAAACACCTAGGATGAGACAGCTGTTGCACAGACCACAGGGGAGGCCGCTGTCGCAGGGCAATGAGATTACTTCGTCTTTCTGTCTAATATGAGGAGAAAAGGTGGTCATTTCCTCTCAGTGGCTTCTCTAGGTTGGACTCTGTATTCATGGGTATTCTCGGTCTCAGCAGAGGTCACAGGGATATGAAGAAATGATGTCAGGAGAGGGGAAGGGCATATGTGAGCAAGGCAAGTGGTTATTTGGTGAAGGAAAAGAGGGAAGAGAAAAATAAAGAGTTTCAGATAGAAAACTTTGGGTAACCATCTAAGCAGGTTTAAGAGTACAGGAGCCTGCTGGGAGATTGTAAGCATATGTTTTCTTCAATTTCCTTCCCTTTTTTTCCCCTTTAAAATAAATAAGAAATATTTCTTGAATGCCACTGGGGTGGGTTTTGAATTGCTCTGAACCAAACATAAACTGAATAAGATTTAACCTGATCTCATAAGAGTAGTTTGTCTCAGTTGAGCTTGTGGTAGTAACATTGCTAATTGATGTCTCTCTTCTTTTTCCTAGTATTATCAATGGCTTTGCTTTACCTCTTAAAGCAGAACACAAACAGTTTCTGGTGAAAGTGTTGATCCCTTTACACACTGTCAGGAGCTTATCGCTCTTCCATGCCCAGGTAGAATTTTCTACAACTACTTTTAGAAGCAAAATAAAGTTTGCAAACTCAATGTTTCTTTGCTGTTGCCATTTGCTTAATTTAAAAATGACTTGTTAAAGTTTACTCCTCAAGGAAAGCAAAAAGTTTTTTTCCATGCATAGGCGAATCATGGGAGTATTTAAGTAGGAAGAACATGTGTTTAGTCATCTTATTTTATAGAGAACTTAGGTGACTTGCCCAGTTGACAGCATTATATATTGAATATCTTGCATATAATAAAATGTCTGTAGGCTTTTCTGATTTCGATCTTTGTACATGTGTAATCGTTTTTTAATGTTCTTAAACATTTTGTCTTGTTCTCATTTTATATTATCTATCCATCGCCCTTTGTCCCCTTCTAGTTTACCATTCCTTTCTAATTTTCTGCACAGAAATAACACTCTTGCGAGTTAACAACTCCATCAGTGTTTTAAGATTTTTATTTATAATTTCCATTACTTTAAAAAGCATACCCTGTCTTGCCCCATTTCTAGTTTCTGTGCTAACGCTGTCTTGCATGGTAAGCATGTCACCAAGGGGTGCACACATGATTTAGTGGCATTTTGATTTTAATATTTCAAATCCCTGCTTCCTCCCTTCCCCCATAAGGGAATGTTTTGAGTTTGCATAAAATTGTAACACATTTTTTTTCTGAGCAGTGTTTTTCTTTAAATGTGAAATTCTGTGTTTCGAAGAAAATTAGTCCATATGTTTTTAATATAGAACCACCATCAAAATGGTGTTTCACAAGCGTGGATTTCTTGTCCAAGAATCTTTGGAAGCCTCTTTTAAAAATCTAGCCTCTGGTTTTTAAAATAGGATATCACATTTTGCCACATTAAAAGAATTGTTAACTAGATGAGTTATCAGATATAGAACTCATGTTTCTCCAGGTTCTAACTGTGGCAGGGAAAACCTTTTATCTTTTTGTGAAACTGCTTTTGTACTGTTTCAGGCAGTCAGTAAGGTTTTTATTAAGTGCCTACTTACCATATAGGACTCTTTTGGAACCATAGTAAAACTTAGTGCTATTGATGTTGGCAAAGAGAGAAAGGAAACCCCTGAGATGCAGCTCAGGCTCTGTGTAGATCCAGAATCTCTCTGACACACCAGCTGTGGAATTTCAGTTCTGCTCTGCATTAGCTGGACGCTTCATATTCCAGTGTTCTATCAGAAATTCCCCTGGAATCTGATTAGTGTCAGTCTTTGCCTTGAAAAAGTTGCCTTTATTTTGCTTTCTGTGTATTTTATTTTTGAAGTGAATTGAATATGAAGTTAGTAAAACCCGAGTCTGGAAACTTTTTAGGAAGTTTTAGTAATACATCTTTTGAACTTTAGTATATAGAAGAATTTCCAACTTTGTCTTTTATTTTTTCGTCTCTCCAGCTGGCTTATTGTATAGTACAGTTTCTGGAGAAAGATCCTTCACTCACAGAACCAGTAAGTTTATTTTCCACACTTTCAAAAAATTTCAGAAAGTCCACATTTCACAGAAGCGTATCTGAAAAACTGAGTGCTGTATGTTTCTCTCCTTTTCATCTTTAGGTTATTAGGGGGTTAATGAAATTTTGGCCCAAAACATGTAGTCAAAAAGAGGTAAGTGCTTAATGTCATTGTGTTAACAGCACATATATTTTTTGCTGAATGCTAAGCACCAGGCTAATATTAGCATGCATGATCCTCATTGTAGCTCTTGAGGGTAGAACTGTAGAGGTATTCATTTTACTAGTTGTAAAATTGTCACTGAGAGAGGTGAAGTAGCCTGCCTGAGCACACTAAGTATGAGTCATTAGTCCAGAACCCGTCTGCCTGCTTCCTGAACACCTGGATTTTTATTACCGTGCAGCTCAGCCCCCGGTAAACCCAAGACAGACCATGTCAAGTGTCTAACTCTTTAGCTCTCTTGATGTCCCCTTCCTGGTGACCACCTTCATAGTATGGACGTTTGGCTGTTATAGATAGATGTTCGAGCGACCCGCCTGCATACCCACTGTGAAGCATAATCTAGATGGACTCTTACCATGTACAGTCTTAAAACATGCGACAGACCATTAGTTTGAACTGTTTACAGTGGTCCTGGAAATCTCTGCCCTATAACCATTTGTCCTTTTGCGGAGACGCAGTGGTACATGTGCTGTGTGAGGTTGCTGTGGTGGGGAGTGAGTCTCTTAGCCTGAAGGTGAGCCTCTCTGGGCACCACCGGATCTGCATTCATGCCTCTGAATGGTTAGAAACCCTGTGGAAAATGGCCTAGGGGGGAAAAATGTCAGCTGTTAGCGTTGTATTTGGGGAGAAATAGTTTATGTCTTAATAGATGACTTTTAAAAGAAACACCCTCCTCAAAGAGCTAGAATTCTGTAATAGCCAACTTCGTACATTTTCAGAAAATCATTTTATTTCGTAATACTGTTAGGTAAAATTAAACCATGTATTGTTATCCAGATGCATCTCAAGACATGAAGACATTCTCATTTTTCATATTTTAATTGCATACTTAATTTTTTTCTGTAGTCATTATTTTTCATGCTTATATAGGTAATTTTTTTTTCCTCTCTCAGGTTTCCATTATGTTTAAAACAAATAACTCTCCTATTGATTTGGCTCCCTTTTGTCCTCTAAAAGTTCTGTTTCTGGAGGCACACACTGCTGAGGCCACATGATTCATTATGTTCTGAACTGAGCAGTTG
The DNA here is from genome assembly GCA_004363575.1 of Solenodon paradoxus. NCBI lineage: Eukaryota > Metazoa > Chordata > Mammalia > Eulipotyphla > Solenodontidae > Solenodon > Solenodon paradoxus. The sequence continues at coordinate 82,093 of RJWH01004001.1, read as the reverse complement.
TGCAATGTGTGCATGTATATGTGTGTGTGTGTGAGTGTAGAAAATGGGTCAGCATGTGTTAATGGGCTTCAGGTGGAACCTGTGTCGGGGTGATCTGTTCGTGTCTCTTAACTTTGTGTGTTCTGCTAACTGGCATGCCCTCGAGGGGCAAATAGCAGGGCCTTGTAAAGAAGTGTTAAATGTCTGCAAGGCGCTCTGGACTTTGTCTGTCCATTCAGGAGCTCCAGTCTCCACTATTTAAAAACAGAGGTGGGTGGAGGTGACAGCTGGACCGACAGCGTTAGAGAGAAAAGCCCCACAGGGGCAGTCCTGTTTCTGAGGGATGCCCGCCGGAGTGTATAAAGTATAGCCCCAGTTTCGTGTGGCCGATGTAGCATGCAGATTGTTTGTTTGGCAGTAAATAGAAGCAGTGCTCTTACTGAGTACCCTCTAGTGAATTCCTTGTGAAATGAACACAGGACATGAGGTAATGCATACTTGGTTAGGCTTGGCTTCATGTGTAAAAAAACAAAACAAAACAGTGCAAACCCTTACTAATTTTCGTTGTTCATATAGATTTTTAAATGAAATACCTGACATTTTATCTTTTGCATTTACTTGCAGGTTATGTTTCTTGGGGAGCTGGAAGAAATATTGGATGTGATTGAACCTTCACAATTTGTTAAAATCCAAGAACCTTTGTTTAAACAAATAGCCAAGTGTGTTTCTAGCCCCCATTTTCAGGTTAGTAATAAAAGAAGGCATGAGCCGGGGCGACCTCTACACCATTACTATTTTGATGAAATTATATTTGTACTGAAAAAAATATAATGGATGCTAGATACCTTTTGATTCTTATTTGCTGTATTTTCACATGATTGTTTTAACAATGACCACCGTTACCTCGAGCACCTGCTGCCTGACGGCCACTGTAACAGTACTTTCTGTCCAGTAACTTCATTCTCGACACCTAGCAAGGAGGGTGTGTGATTCTCACAGATGCGAACGCTGGTGCTCAGAGGGGTAAAATAACTTGTCTTGAGTAAAGTAGCTGAATGAAAGGTAGGCTTCTGATAGTGTATAAGAGAATGCTAAATAGAGCCTCAGAGTAAAGGAACGCTAATCTGTACTGTGCTAGATGCCTTACATAAATTACTTTAAACTTCACATTATCTTGTAAGGCTTTTCACTTATTTTCTAGATTTGGGGGAGAAAAAAAAAAAAAGAGACTCAGAGAATGATTTGCTGCATCTCCCAAGTTAATAGGAGTGGAGCTGGAGCTAGGTTCAGCCTCTGGTGAAAACCTGTGACTCTCCGGTGGCACTGCTCTGCCTCCTTGTGGCCTCTCTAGGGGAGCACAAGGACGGTGAACCTGGCCGGCTCGTTCTTTCGGTGGCCATCTGTGCAGGGCGATGGAACATGCGCAGGAGGGAGAGGGTAAATCGGGTGAAAACACATTTGATTTTCGCCTTTATCTGTCCCATCAAAGGTCCAAATAATAAATCTAAAGAGTTGACTCTACTGCCTTTCAATTTGAAGAGACTGTTCAGATTGTAGTTGGTAGAATTAATTCCACTGCTAGTATGTTAGAATTGATGGTGATTTTTTTCTCTTGAGTTGGCTTTATCCTTCATAGTCAGAGACACTGCTGCTGCCGTTTTAATTTTTGACCCAAGATCATTTGTTAACATATTAGGACAGTGATTTTTACAACTCTTAGGACTGTACCACAAAGCAAGGGGAGAAAATAGTATAAACAATATATGAATTATTATATTACATTCAGATCATCTAAAATGTGTCTAGATTAAAAAAAGACAGTTGCGGGATATTGTATCTATGTTTTACATATTACACAATTATGTAGCATTCAAACACCTGGATTGTTCACCTTCCCTTTTCATCAAGATGTCTGATGACATTATGGAGGACAAAAAGCAGGAGTCTTTTAAAATGAATGTCATTAGGGAGACATTAATGATACTTAGAAGTTTAGAGAGGAGACATAATATCTTAGCTGAGACTGTGTCTTAGTCTGAGCTGCTATAGCAAAATACTTATAAACAACAGAAAACTGTTTTTCACAGTTCTGGAGACTAAAAGTCCAAGATCAGGTTACTAGCATGGTTGGGTGAAGGCTTTCTTCTGGTTGACAGATTTTTTATTGCGTACTTATATGGTGGAAGGAGCTAGGGATCGCTCTGAAGTCACTTCTTCAGGGTACAGATCCCATCGTAAAGGTCCCATCTTATGACTTAAGTGCTTTTTTCTAAAGGCTTAACCTAGTAATACTCTCTTCTCTGGGGGTTAGGATCTTAGCATAGGAGTTTTGGGGGTGATGTAGACATTTAGGCCATAGCAGACTTATACAACAAAACACCACAGACTGAATAGCTTAAACAACAAAGCTTTATTCTATAGTCCTGGAGACCGGGACTCTCAAGGTTAGAATGCCAGCATGGTTGCTTCTGCTGAGGGCTCTCTTTCTAGCTTGTAGATGGCCACCTTTTCATTGTATCCTCACATGGCTATTCATGGTATGTGTGGGGGTCTTTCTCTTATAAGCCTCTGAGCTTGTTGGATTAGGATCCTATCCTTATGATCTCATTTTACCTTAATTGCCTCCTAAAAAGTCTTATTTGCAAATATAATCATGCCGGTAGTTAAGACTTCAACATACAAATTTTGAGGGAACCCAGTTCAATCCATAACAGAAAGAAAAAAGATCTTAAAATTATTTCATAGAAAACTGAGAACAAAAGAAGGAAGAGTCAAGAGGTTCTTGTTCATTTATTGAGTGTTCATTGGTTTATCCAAGTAACTGTTTATCAAGTGCCTCTTTGTGGAGCCTATCACTTGACCCTGGTGTGGCATTGAGGTCAGAGGGCTCCTGTGGTCTCTTTAAACTTTCCTCCTTTGGAGTGTAAGTTTCAGAACAGTCTGGTCTTCTTTTCTCTCCTTGAATTTCTGGACATACTGTCCATATTGTCCCCCCAGCCTCCTTTCCCCTAATTGCCTCCACCTGGAAAGCTCTTTCTTTCATCCTACAAAACTCTTGACTAAATGCTGCCTCATTGCATTCCTGCCCCTCCCTGCCCCCAGGTCATCCAGTTCTTCATTCTGTTCTTTCCTCTGGAACTTAATTTCTCTATCTGATGTAGCATCTGTCTCAAGTGACATTGGGTTAGCTCATAGATGCCCCCTTTCCCCACCAGCATCTAAGCTCAATGGGGAAAACAGACTAAAGAGGCTAAGATCAGGAACTGTGGAATCTACCACTTTCTAGCCATGTGATCTTGAGATGCAATGGGTTTTTTTTTGTTTTGTTTTGTTTTGAGTCTGAGATACCTCATCTGGGAAATGGAAATAATGGTATCTACTTTGTATGTTGGTTACAAGGATTAAACAAGATATATGTATGTTAAATGCTTAGCACAGTACTTGGCATATAATAAACATTCAGGAATGATTTACTGTTTTCTTTGTACTCTCAGGGTCTAGAGCCTCATCAGCTCCAATATTATTATTATTATTTTTTTAACCAAGTGGAATAATGTAAATGGAAAGGTTCTAATTTCTCAGAATCTATTAGTGGGTACATCTTGTACCATTTTATTAAATTATTTAAATTTCACTTAAATTTATTAAAACCTAATTTTTATCTATGAATAAAGAAACCACTTTTTCTTTCCCATATAATTATACCTTTTTTAGAAATTTTAGATTTTGATTTACTTATTTATTAAAAAGGAAAGGGTGCAGGCCAGGAATGAATGTGAATAGGCAGGAAGAGAGGAAAGCAGGGAGCATTTTATTCAGCCTTCATCTCAGCGTTTCTGGCCCACCTTGTCTTTGGGATGCATGTTTCTGCGCTTGGTTGGAGGCAGTGAACCTGACCACACTCTGCCAGAGTTTGATGTATTTGGATGATTATTTTAGATTACTTTTCAGATTTCTTTAGATTTTTTTTTTTTTTTTGAGACAATGCTTTGAATTCATAAAATCCAAGGTGAGCAGCATGGCAAATACTGTTAGTCTTTGATGGTGTGGTGGTCAGAGAAAAAGGATCTGAGATGGCCAGCAGCTCTGCACAGCCAATGTTCTTGAGTCTCAAAGTGGACTGACTTCCTCCTGCTTTTCCAGTTCAACAGAAGGGACCAGGAAGGAAGTGTGAAAAGAGCCTGGGCGATGGGCTGAAGTCCCAAGCTTTTACTTTTACTTGCAATGTGACCTTGGCCAATCTTTCATAGCGGCAGTGCCCTCATCTGTGCTGTGAGCACAGCTCTTTCTGCTCCTCCGATGGGGTCAGGATGTACATTCTCCTTCACTGTCGGCCGGATACCAGGCCCGAGGAGGTGCCGAGCACCTGTGACTGCTTTGCAGGGGTGGGCAACTAGTTTTCCCGAGCACCTGTGGATGGTTAGTCAGCGCTCCGCCATGTGGTTGATCTGAAGTGTGTCAGATGAAAGAGGTGAGCCAGGAAGGGGGGGCGTTTAAAGTGACAGGGAAAACCGTGGCATGTAGAAGTCAGGAACAGGTGTTTGTAACTTGGGAGCTCTGTTGGAACCAGAGGGCATGGACAGTTTTAAAGAAAAATATAAATAGGTAGAAAACTTCCTTCGTTTTCTTCCTCAAATTGATGGACCACTTTGGAACTTTCTAAAAGATTTTAAATCCACAAAAATATAAATGTGATTCATATTTGATTTTATAAATGTATGATACTAAAGTAGTTTTAAAATATTTTTGTTTGGAGAGATTTTTGTTCTATATCTTTTTTTCTCTTAACTTTTTCTTTTTTTTCCTCAAAGGTGGCAGAAAGAGCACTCTATTATTGGAATAATGAATACATCATGAGTTTAATAGAAGAAAACTCTAATGTCATCCTTCCCATCATGTTTTCCAGTCTTTATAGGATTTCAAAAGAACATTGGAATCCGTAGGTTTTTAGCCTTCTTTCCTCCCTCCTGCCTTCTCTTTCCCTCCCTCCTCCCCTCCACCCCTTCTTCCTTCCCTCTCTCCATCCCACATTCTTTCTCTTTTGCTGAATAAAATATCCGGAACGCGTGCTGTGTGACAGATGCCGTGCTTGTTGCATAAGACAGATCCGTGAAAAGATAAAATCACTACCTTTTAGAAATTAGCTGATAGTTGGAAAGACCCACAAGTAAAATGTTTTACAAAACGGTGCTTTGAGTGCTGCTATGTTTACTTTTGAAGGCTTCCTTACATGTCTGTGAATGTAGCAGATATTTGGGGAATGTTCTGGAGCGAGAGGAGAGGTTTGTGGGTATTGATGAGCAGTGATGCTTAAACTGAATGTTAAAGGGATTTGGCAGGTGGATGGGATAGGGGAAGGCTTTTCAGGTGGTGGATCTACCCATCTCAGAAAAAGGCACACAGATTTTAAAATCACCTGTCATGTTTTGAGTTTGGTATAGAGCTAAAGTACAAGGTCCTTGTGGGATATTACTGAAAGAGGAGATTAGAATGGGAGTGGGGCCCACATAACGCCTTCACCATAACACCTTCACCAGAGTGATGAAATGGAGATACTAAGAAGTTTAGAAAGAGAAATGGCCTGAATGATTTGTATTTTAGCAAGATCCATTTAAACAGGAGTGAATAGACTGATGCAAATCACAACTAGGAACATAACTCACATTAAACCACCCAACTGACAGGTGTTTTGTATCATATCTTAATGTGAATTTTATATAACATTTCCAAATTTGTTTATAATATATATGTATAATTCATTTCCATGAGAATAGCTTTTGATGTCGATGAATTACGTATATTATCACTTACAAATAAAATTCTACACAAATTCAGATCTCTAAGATTAGTTCTACCCCAGGTGCTCATTTTTAGGGTGAAGTTGCTTTATTTTTATACTTGCCTTTTTATTAAATGAAGTTAACAAGTGCCCACAGGCACGTCTATTCTGGATGCCAGTAATTAGAAGGGCAAAATTAGATTTTTCTTTTTCTAATCCTCAGAATGATAGCTCGCCTTGATCAGCAAGGAACCTGACTCTTGATGGGGAAATGCACTGTCATTTCGAGTTGTTCCAACTGTAAAGGGATGGAATCAGCAGGCAGTGCAGAAAGCTAATTTCAGGCAGAAGTTGTGCTTTGACTTTGTTCCTGTAGCATCGCATTTTGAATGACTAACCCACATGTTCCCTTTTTCTGTGCTTCCTAGGGCTATCGTGGCGCTAGTATACAATGTGTTGAAGGCGTTTATGGAAATGAACAGTACCATGTTTGATGAGCTGACAGCCACATACAAGTCAGATCGTCAGCGGTAACTTTTTAAAGCTTTTTTGTCAGCTGTGCATTAAACTATTAAGTTCTTTCTTTTCTCTTTGCTGAAGTTGCCTGCTGGGACCTGGAATCATAAGTTTATTTATTTATGTATTCAGTTTTTGCATGATCATTAGCTATACCTCTAGTAGTGTGCCTCTGGTACCGACCATTGAAAAAAACTGCTTCTCTCTTTCCCTTCAGTAACGTTTCTCTTCTGCCTCAAGGTTAAGGCCCTGGCACATAACTGGTATTTCAGGCCCATTTAAGGGGACCATCAGGTAGTTTGTCATCTGGATTCACTCCCATTTGAAACTTATCTGAACTAGAATTGAACTGATCTTATTCTTCTTTTCAGCAGCAAGAGGAAGGAGGCACCTTCATTATTTAGCTCTTGGTCCAGAAGTAACTTTCTAGAACCCAACAAAATCATTACAATCAAAGGGCAGCAAGGAGCCTGTATTTACAAATCTTGAAATACTTAAGACCAAGTGATAGCAAAACCCACTTGAATCTTTTACAATTTGTGCTTAAGGCTCAGGAAAACCTGTCTTCATTTTGTTCATATGATTCTTCAATTTTGCTATTTCTTTGTTCAATATGTCCACTTTTCCAAAAGATGTCTTAGTATGTTTGGGCCACTATAACAAAATACGACATATGAGTATGTTATGGGCATCTTTTAAATAACATAAATTTACTGCTCATAGTTCTGGAGCAGGACATCCCAGATCATGGTGCCAGCAAGTTGGATGAGAGCCCTCTTTTGGTTCATAGCTGGTACCTTCTCACTGTATCCTCACCTGCTGGAAGGGGCAAAGGATCTCTTTTACAACAGCTCTAATCTCCTTCAGCAGGGCTCTACCCTTGTAATTTGGTCATCTTCTAAAGGTTCCACCTACTAATACTATCACCTTTGGGGTTTTTTATTTCAGCATAAGGATTTGAGGGGACACACACGTTTAGATGAGAGTAGGAATTTTCTGGGGTATAGTGACAAAGAGCTTACGAGCAGTTGAGCCTCTGATTTGGGTCTCATCATTCCAGACATAAATGTTAGTTTTGCATGTTGCAATACCATGGACCTTAGAGGATCCCAAGAGTTTCATACCCAGAGTTTGCTGACCCTCTGGAGCAAAACTACCTGTGGTTCCCTTGCTTCTTTGCTTTACTTGATTTTGAATGTGTTGCTTGCATTTTACCGATCAATGAGGGGAAAGATTTGGTGGTAGAGGACTGTCAGTGATTTTTTTTTAAATCAGCAGGTTGTGTATTGAAAAAGGAACTTAATTATAGTATATGGCTAGTATTTAGCTATAGACAGGAGATGCTGAGTTTTTTTTAACTACAATATTGGTATAAGTGTTAATTACGGGCTGTGTTGTACCCCACACTTGGAATGTAAACAACTTTTACTTTGTATTTGCAGTTGTTACAAATCATTAAATTTATAGTCCTTCCTTGCCCCCAAACCTAAATTAAAATCTCATAAAATGTAACTTCAGAATGGAGCTATTCATTTCATACTGTGATGTACCATTAAAGAATGTGTTGTATATAATATCCTTTCTCTATAAAACAACTGAAAGTCCATCATTGCCCTAGTCGGATTAAATCTGTAGAATCGCAGTAAGAATATGGAAGACCTTATTTCTAAAATAGTTAAATTGATGTCGTTAATTCCTGTTTATTGAACTTCAATAATAAAACTGTTTTGTGTATTTTGATCATTTACCATTTAAGCTGAACAGATCAAACTCTTGAAAAAGTTAAAAATTAACCAAGGGAATTAGGAATAGATACTGTGAAGTTGATTCTGATGATGTGGTAGATTTACTTTCTTAGTGAGAGAGGGGTGAATCTGTTGTCAAATAAGCAATAGAAGGTTGTGCTGAATAGATGGGAACGTTGGTTTCCCATAGTTGTGGGAATAGGAACAGAGACTTAAAAGAGACTGGGTACTCTCAAGAGGGACTGAACAGAAGATTTCACATCTGGTTCATAAATCAGTTAGTAACACTTTCTGTTCAGATCAAAAATTTGAGTATTACAAATCTGAAATGGTGGGTGGAATAAGTGACTGCATATGCCAACATTAGTGCTCTGTAAAATTGAAATTGGAAGAGAATTTGACAGGAATTTCTGGCATGACATTGTGGTTCAGTTTTAAAATTCCCACCTACAGGGAGATAGAAAAATGGGAAAGAATGGAGGTGATAGTTATTATGTAAAAAATATTTGGGATTTTTGAAAATAAAGTTGTCAGTGTGAAAGATGTGTAATAAGTCAGCGTAAAGTTCGTCTGGAAGAAGAGCCCCACAGGGCAAATAGCACTGAATGTCATAAAACTCTCCATTCAAGTCTTGCTCAAAATGTTTTAGTAACACGATGATGAGTGTTTTAATGATGTCAGCACTTAATTTAAACTGCAAATCAGAGCAACACAAAGAACCTGAAGTATGTTCAAGCTGTTTTTTTTCGTTGAATAAAGTTCCTAAGTCCTCGCTTACAACATCTTCTTAAAAAAAAAACACATATGCATTGAAACGAAGTAGGATTTATAGAATTGATTTAAGTGTATTTAAATCAAAGCTCTGTGATAATATTTATTTAGATCTAATATAATTCCCAAACTGTATTGAGAAATAAAAAAATAATTTGCCAAACATCTTACTTAATATTAAGAACCAGAAATTCATAATGATCGGATTATGTAATCTTCTCCCTTATTGCCCTGTAAATACAATTTTTCATGGTCAAAAATACCAAATACATAATTGTTTAAAAAACTGTTATGTTCAGTGAAATTCATATTATGCAGATTGTATTAGAGATAGTTGAAAAGAATTTAGTAAAGAAGGCTTAAGTTATCAAAATATTAATTATGAAATGATTATTAATTACTATATCATAACTTAAATATTCCTTCTGACTCATGGAATGAGAATATGAAATTAAATTTTTCTAGACAGTTTTGGAGAGGAAAAAGATTAATATCTATTATAGATATCAATATAAATTAAAAAATTGGTGATGCTACAAAAATATGTAGCTTTGGATTATATTCGGATTTTACTTAATCTGCTAGATTTCCCTGAATAAATATTGTACTGTCGCTGAAGTTAAATCTTTGCTGGGTGAAATAGCATCAGGCCATATTCCCGATGCCTGAGGCGGCCATGCCCTTGTTTTCAGACTTTATCTGATTCACAGATGTCAGCTGGGTCTGCTGTTTACTGGTTCATCACAACGTAAGAAAACTAGGAACATTGCAGTGAATTATTTTTAATGAATGTGAATTCAACTTACAGTATATCATGTACATAATCTAAGAATATTAAGTACTTCCTACTTAGTTGATATTAAAATTAGCATCCTCTTTAAAATTAAAACTTGATAATCTAAAAATGTCCTTGGGGGGGCAAAATAAAATTAGTTGACCCCACTTTAGATTTTCAGGTTATTTTGTAAATTTTACAGTGAAAGCTTGGAAATCACTGGTCAGATTGATATTGAACCAAATTTGATTAGAACATTAAAAATATAATGCATAACAATATAAATGAAGTTCTGTCCAGGTAATTAAAACTGGTCTCAAAGCATATTTAATTTGGCGTTGTATACATAGGTATAAAATAAGTTAATAATTTGGATTTTGTGGTTTATTAATACTTATAAGGACAAGATTCTGCTTAAGAATTTAAATACACCTAGTGAGGAAAAATGGATATTGAAAAAGAGGAAGTTTATTTTCTTGACCTACTGTATTCTTTATATCAGTGTCATGTCTGGAATTCCTTTTGAGAAACTACTTGGAGACAAAGCAAAAATTAGATCTTAACTAGACCCCAGTAAAAATCACTTATGTGCCCTTAGTTTTAGTATAACAGAGACATACAAATATCCCTGTTTTTATTTCACAGTAATTTTGAAGTTAATGTTCTGCATTAAGCTAAGTATAAAGGAATATTAATGTGAAATTTTAAAATACTCTTGCCATTTCCTACCCTTATTACTACTACTTAGAGTCTATATGTGTCAAACAAAAAGAGAAAGGAGCAAGAGGGAGAAAAACCAGAAAGAAAAAGCATGCATAGGTTTAATGCCAAATGTCACATGTGGAGAAAAGTATGTCAAAGGATAATATTGTTTGATAATCTCTTCAAACCGTCTCATTTGTTTACCTTATATTCTATTTCTTCCCCAGTGAGAAAAAGAAAGAAAAGGAGCGTGAAGAATTGTGGAAAAAACTGGAGGATCTGGAGTTAAAGAGAGGTCTTAGACGTGATGGGATAATTCCAACTTAACAAAAATAATGACACCAACGTTACTAACCTGTGGAGTCACACATTTATGTAGTAGAAGATGGAGCAGCAGTTTTCTGTATTGTGCAACTTTACAGTAGATTTCACATTTGTTTCATTATTACAACGGCACTGTATATACCTGTCTCTAAGTAAAGGAAAAAAAATTAAGGACTTCAAAGTTTGGACAGTAGATGGACTTTTCAGAATTTTGCAAACATAATCATTGTTCTAACCCTCTTTAAAACAAACAAAAACAGTCTTCAAAGTTCCGTTGATGAAATTCCTGTGTTAAAATTCCATTATTGGGAGTTCTTTATTTATCATTAGCAGAGAATATCAAACAGTTTTCAAATGTGAACAGTCTTAAATTTAGCTTGTCTTTCTGCTAAGCTGTTATATGTATTTATAGTAAAGGGAAAAAAAAGACTGTCATTTCCTTGTTAGTTTGTATGACATCCTTCTCTGGATAATTCGACTGTAATTTGACATCATTTCCTTTTGCACATCTTCATGAGCTGAATGTCCACATGGAATGGGGCCATGAATTATTAATAAGGTCCCTGATAAAAAGTTTTGTTTACTGGAGTGAATGAACGTCTTTCCAGTAACCAGGTAGTCTGGTACTCCTTTAGTTTTAAAATTAGGAGTAAAGGAGAAAAGGTGATAAAAATAGTAGGGGAGGGAATTTTGGATTCATGCATCAATTTACGGTGAATCCAAATCAATGTCTTGAATCCTTTGAAAACAGGCACTGGGTCATCATAGGCTTCAGTACCTGGCCAGTATTAGTTGCGTACATCATAGAACACACGTACCAGAGATGTTTTAGAAATGTCAGAGAACATCCTTTTGGACCATTTTGAAATGAGAAAGACAAACACTAAATAGAACCATGAAATTGATCGCCAGGATTGCGAATCTAATTGGGAATAGAGTTGAGCAAACAGCTTGGACTGTTTGGAGTTGTTGCCTTACTTTTTAATATGTATTTATAAAGTATTCCAGCAAAAGAGGATTTAGCCTCTGGGAAAAAAACAAACAAACATGTTAGTGTTTTTTGTAGATTCTCGTTCTATATTTCATCATAGCTCCAGCCCTGTTTTTAGCCAGAAAGGATTCAGGATAAATATGACGCATTCTGAACTGAATGCGTATTCCTAACTACTGTATTTGTTACCAAAAGTGGTTCTACAAATGCTACTGAAAAAAAAAAATCTGGAAATTCCTAATGTCCTGAGTATTAATAAAGTTTAAATGCTTTTATATCAAAGGTGCATTGTGACCAAATTGTTTAAGAAAAAAACAAAAAACAAAATCTAGGGCTGTATTATAGAAATACCTTATTGGCTCTCTGCATTGTATTTAAAAGATGACTCATATCTTGGGGAGATCAAGTGCTGATAAAAATTGTATACAATATGTACTTACGTAATGCGATTGCATTCTCATGTACTGAAAGATATGTGTTTTGGGATTTATTTCCAGGATGATTTTGCTTGTTCTAGACATGGCAGCAGTGAGTTGATAATCCTAAACCATCACTTCCAGCAGTATTTGTGGTATAGAGCTGATTCTGTTCATGTGCTGAATTGTGATAGTAGCAAACATGAACATATGAACTGTTGTTGCTCTTAATAGAAACATACTATCAATATGGGCTTGTATATTTTCTTCTTTCCATTTAAATACAAAATAGAATATGCAGTTTTACTGTTTCCAAGAAAAAGGAAAAAAGAATAAAACCAAACCACTGATCTTTCTTCCCTATTAAGTGTTTCAGGATTATCAGGTCACAGTTTGAGTCAGTCAGCTAATTATGGATATTGTCATCTCAATAACTTTGTAAAACAAAACTAAACCTTGGCATTGTTAATTCTGAAAAAGAAACAGCAGTAAAAGAATCATATGCAACACCAAACACAACATGGTTTAATGGAATTAATAGTTTGTTTTGTTTTTTTTTTTAAACAAAAGAACATTCATGGAAATTCAACATAAAGTTGGCAGAGGCTGCCAAGATGAGACGACTTACTTTAAAAGTGCTGGAGCAAAGGTGCAAGTTCAGATACTAAAGATAAAAATTAAATTCATCGCTAATTATTTCCTTTAACATTTTGATTTTAGGTCATTAGTTTTGACTCTGCATTACATCTGTTTTTCATAATATAGACTTGTGTTTGTCTTTTTAGCTAGATTATATTAAAATCATAGATTTATGATTTATCTCGGCTTATTAGAATGAATTGCAGTCATTTGAAATGAGAAAAACCAGGATCCCTTTTTGCACCTTACCCTGTCCTCAGAGTAAAGGTGAAAACCACACAGATACCCTCCGTGTTGATCATTCCAAACTGAGAAGAGTAAGGCCACATTTTAGACATATTTTAAAAAGCAATTATTGATATATGTCTAAAATTCATAGGGCAATTTCTGAGAAGAAACAGTGTCTTTTCTTTTTTAACTGAAAGTGACAATGTGACACTTGTCATGTTGTGTCCGGTGACGCAGAATAACTGAGGCAATCTGACTGTTGCACTATGTGACATATTTTAGGATGTACTTGCTGCATTTGCAGCAGCCCTTGCTGTCCTTTCCCACAATTCTGCTGTTGCTGCAACTTGAGTTAGTTGTGACAAATGCATCTTTGTGTTATATTTTGTTTGCTTCATAATTTCCAAAACTATATATAAATATATTTTTTAAATAGCAAATATTGTAGTTAGTGAGCGATGATCACTGCAACCGTATCCCTACCATATTGGTTTCAGGGGTAAGGATTAAGAGTGTATTTGGAAGAAAAGAAACAAAACCCTGTGGTTTAGAATGAAGCGGAGGCCTGAGGCTGTGGGCCTAGAACTACCATGTGAGTGAATTGACCCATCTCATACTCTGAATCAAGCATGCATTCCTTTTCTCATTGTGCAAATGTCCCCAGTTGTTTTCCTTCGGCGTTTCGTCTTTGTCCTTTTAAACTTTATTATATTTTTCTCGCCCTAACATCTGACTGTTTTTTTTATAAAAATACAATAAAAAAATAAAAAAAAGTAAGAAAAAATAATACCCTCAATGCCGCTGGATACTCACAAGCAGGGTTATGCGCCTTCATCTTGGGCTTGCTTGCCTAAATGGAAGGGTTTAATTTATTTTGTACCTCCTTCTGGGACAGTCCAAGGTGCAGAGCCAGAAATTGCTTGAAATTGCACCTGCTATACTTAAATGTATGGCCCTAGGCTCCATCACACTATGGAAAGAAAAAAAATATATATTTAGAGCTTTAAAAGCTTTTTTATTTTTTTGTGGGGGATGGGGGGTGGGAAAGGGAAGATGTATGGATGTTGTTATAGGTGTTTTTAAGTGTTTAGAGTTTTGGGTTCTTTCCCCCCACTCCCTCCTGTTTGTTTTTTTCCCCTTTAATTGGATGCACTGACTTGGCCCAGGAAATGAAGAGATTCTCTCTTTTTATGCTGTTACCAATGTTAATCACAAAGCGATTGTCACCTATAGTGAAAAGGTGACACCAGGCATGATCAGTGAGGTTTTATTTGCACATCAATATTTTTATTTTTGTATTCTGGCTCAGCTGCTTCTCGAGTAGAGTTAAGGAATGAGCCACAAAGGTTTTTTTTGTAGTAGGTCTATTGGCAATGCATTTTATATTTCTCATTGTTTAATTTTGAAAATTGCAAGGATTGTGCATCTTGAGAGAAAGTTGAGCAAATTTTGATCTAGTGGAGTGTTGATTTGTGCTGCTTCTTGCGCACGATAGCAGTGTGTCTCTTGGAAATCAACGTCCCATATTACGATGTCTATGATTATAGGTTTCCTCCTCTTTCCTCCCTCACTTAACTCACTCCCCCTTCCTTGCCTCCCACCTTCCCTTTTCTTTACTTGTTTTTTTTTTTGAAATCACCTGCTGTAAATAAGTTGTAATCCAGACCTCATGTATCAGTGGGGAACTTTCAAATATAAATATTACCAATACATTTTCTGGTTGTTGTCTGATTTTTGATGGAGGTATAATGAGAATGACATGTCTGTTGCTTTTGGTTTGAGGATTTCACTTTAGCTTCATAAATCTTTTGGTATTTTAGTATTTCATTGTTTTAGCAGGAGAGGGCAGCAAAAGTTCATTTTCCCTGTTAGAGATGCAGTGGTTCACGATGGGTTTCAAATTTAGCTGTGTGTGTGTGTGTGTGTGTGTGTGTGTGTGTGTGTGTATGTATTTGGTTTTGGCTTTTTTTTTTTTAATGTTTGTGGGTAGAGGTAAAAATGAAACATTTTTGATGTGAAAAGTTGCATATGAAAATTATATTTGGTTCAACCAGACAGTGAAGACTTCTGATCCACATCAAAGTTTAAATGTCACAAAACAATTTTTCAACTGGCTAAAATATGCTCCTTCCTTTTCAAACACAATAAAATGCAATTTGAGTCTTAAACACTTGAAACACTTGGAATTTAAAATGTTTTTCTTTGAAAAAGATTTACTTTCTTCAGAGTGGTAACAAACAAAAATGAAGGTGCTCCCAAAGAGAAATGTAACCTTCCCCTTTCACAGATGCGTGAGAGGTTCTGTACTGTGGGTGCGTCAATAAAGAAGCCGTGAAGAGTTCTCAGGTGCCTGGCTCTTTTTATTTGTTTGCTTTATCCTCCATGACCTTTGTGAACCTTATTGATGATTGACTTGCCTGACTTCAGTTGTTAGGTAATGGGGTTTGGTATGTTCAGACTTTCATCTTGAGAAAACCAGTATATGATTTAGGGGTATGTTATGTTGGGAGTCTATTTCTATGTAACAAACTACTCTAAAATTTAGTGACTTTGAGTTTGGACAGGATTGGCAATGGTGTCTGTCTTTACTCCTCAAGCATCCACTGAGGTTTTCCAGGCCAAACAGAATTAATTTTAACATGGCTCATTCATGTGTGGCAAGTTGGTGCTAGCAGTTTGGGTTTCAGCCAGGGACCTCAGTTCTTTAGGACATGGACCTCTCATGGGACTTTGTTATTGGGCTTCCTCACAACATGGCAGCTGGGTTTGAAGGATGATTTTTCTAAAAGACACGAAGTAGACACTGACAATTCCTTGAGGCCCAGGCCTAGATATTGTTATGGCATTAGTCCTGTCATATTTATTTGGCAATCACAGAGCCTGCTCAGATTCAAGTGGAGAGGACATAGACCTCACCATGTGATGAAAGGAGTGTCATCTTTAATCTACCGTGGGGTACTTTCTTTGTAAAGCATTTGGGTTGGGGGAGCGGTATTAGCACTCTTGGCTTAAATCACATCAGATTTGGAACTTTGTCTAGTTAATCAGCCAGTGTTTTATATTAAACTTTAAGTTGAGGAAGGAAAATCCTTGTAAATTCAATTGTAATACATGTGTATTGTATAATTTATTTGAGAAGATTTGTTGAAACTTGGATAGCTGTTTACTGCTCCCCATGCCTGAGTATACTGTAAGACATGCATTTGGTGATTGATTGTGCCAGTATTTATTGATTGACTCTGATATTTCAGATTTTCTGTCTGTTTAATGCCTTATTTTACTTCACCTCTTTTGAAATCATAGTTTTAATTCTTCATGCAATTTTAAGTTGGACTTTGCTGCTACCAGATCACATGAGACCTCAGAATCAGGATGGATATCAGCCATAGCCCCCTTCATCCTCACCAAAGTTCTTCAGGTCTCTGACCAGAGTCATTTGAGGTGAAGACCATGGACTTGCAAATCAGAGACCTTTGGGATTATTTGGGTTTTGCTCTTTATCAGCTGTGTGAATTCTGGAAGGTTCTTGATTTAAGCTTCAGTTTCATTTGTAAAATACAGGTAATATTTCTTATATATAGTGTTATATTGCATTAGATAATGTATGTAAAGCAATTAGCACAAAACCTGATAGATGGTAACCTGCAATGAATGTTACCTGTGATTAGTGCTTAGTAATTATATTTATAGCAAATTACTTAAATATAAATGAATAATAACTATAGTAACTTATTTTTCAAATGCTATGTGCCTTGGATTGTGCTAAGAACTTCATAGTCATCATGTTTTCACAATAATTGTGGTATTGAAGTTACTCCTCTATGGATTAGAATAAGACTCCTGAGACTCAGAGATGTAAAGTAATCTTCCTGAGAGGTCACATAGCAACAAAGGATTGAAGAAAGATCCTGACTCCAAATTGTTATGCACAACAATTATTGTGCAGCAGGATAACTGCTCCTGTGTATATGCATCAAATTTTATACTACTTCATACGTTAAAAGACTAAAAGAGAGAAACATTTAATTCCTCCTTGAATTTTCATTTGCCTTCCTATCTACTCCTTCCAGAGCTACCCCACACTTTGTATCATGCTCTTCAAGTCATTTATCCCAACTCCATCTCACTTTAACTTCAGCAGAAAATCAGATTATCAGCTACAAACTCCTTCACTTTCTTACTCATCAATTTAGCTGTTTTTAGCAGCTGTTCTCTCAGGCTCTCTTCACCCTAGGAAGAGGTCCTGTATAATCTTTGCCAACACCTCACAGAATTAGATATCCCACTCCTTATTTTTTTGTCCACTATCAAGTATTTTCTCTTAAGATTATTTAAGAAATATTCTCATGGAGAACAATTCAGAAGTTATCTAGAGGCATAAAATAATCTCTAAATCCTGTCCTCTAAATTAATCACAACTCAAAGTCTTTAAAAAAAAAAAAAACCTCAGTTTTTTGAAAACATTTCTTATACTGTAAGATTCACCCATTTAAAGTAAGCAATTCAGTATTTTTTTAGTACAATTATTTTAGTACATTCTCAGTTAGGCAACCATCATTACTTTTAGAACACTTTTATCACCCTAAAAAGAACAATTGGACTAATTAGCAGTCACTCTCCATCCTTCCCTTCCCTTCCCTTCTTCTCAGCTCCAGGCCACTGCTTACCTGTCTTAACAGATCTGTCTTAGTCTGCATATTAGAGACTTTCCAGAGTCCTTCAACATGTAGTCTTCTGTGACTGGCTTCTTTAACTAGCATAATGTTTTTGAGGTTCATCCATGTTGTAGCATGCACTTCATTTTTTTAAAATTATCAAATAATATTCCATTTTATGGATTTGTTATTCTTTTTTATAGCCTTCAAGAAAAAAATGAATAATTTGTCTAGCATATATATTATACACTTAAATATTCAAATTTTATACTCATGGGACTATACACACAGTTCTTCCTTTGCATTCCCCCCAATATTTTATTACAAAAAATTTCAACCACTCAGCCAAGGTAAGATAATTTTATAGTGAATACCATAAATTTATTAGTATATTAGCATTTTACCACATTTGTATTCATTTATCCATTAACCCATTTTATTTTTAAAAATACAGTTCAGGGTAGATTACAGACATAAGTAAACTTCCCCTAAAAGCTCTGGTTTGTATATCAATAAGAATTTAATTATTTTTGTATGTGTTCTCTTGGAGTAAAATTTATGTACAATGAATTGAATTTTGATAAATCCATATACCTGTATAATCCAAATTATTTTTTTAAGAACATTTTATTTTGCCTTTTTTTTTTTTTAAAGGGAAATTGCAGACATGAATGAAGATTGTTGGGTAGTCAAAAAGAGAGAGGAGGAAGCATTTTTGTTTCATTTATTTGTTGGTTGTCTCCTCTGCCTCTCACATGAACTCAAGTCCTTGGGATATGTATGGACTGCACTAGGCCAGAGACAACCGGCCACAAACTGCTACACCACCAGGGCACGCCCCCAATTCTTTTCAAGATACAGAGCATAGCTTTGTATGTACTTCCCCTATTAATCCCTAATATGAAGGAAAAAGTCATATTTTCTCACCATAGATTAAATGGGATCATGTACTATATACTCTTATGTAAGACTTCTTTCAGACATGATGTTTTTCAGATTCATCTACATTGATGCATATATCAATTGTTCTTTTTACTACTGATTACCATTTCATTATATGATTATACTATAATTTGTTTATCCAAATTGATGGACACAGATTTCGTCTTCTAGAATGAACCTGCATTCTTGTACAAATCCTTTTGATATATGTTTTCCTTCTTGCAGATATGTCCAAGGCAGACTTTCTGGGTCACGTGGCAGTATACGTTTAGTCTTGGAAGACACTAGAAGATGGCAGATAGGAAGCCTCAGGAAAATTATCTCCCCATGTAGATAACAGTTGCTTTGGCAGAATCTATGTGATGTAATATTTTGGTCCTCTGGACTCTGTCTCAGACTTGCAAATTCCAGGGGAAGATTTAGAGGATACATTGCAGTTAATTTTGATCACTCTCAGCTTTTAGTTAGCAACAACCCATCCCTACCTCCAGCCACATGGCAGACAACTGTTCTGAAGCAGCTTGCATACAATGTATGGGAGCTAGGGTGGGAAAGTGGGTCTCAAATATTGGGGATCTTTTGCAAGCCCCCAACCCACCTTTGGCTAAAGTGACTTCCAGAGGATTTAAAGGACTGGTACCCTCTGCCCCTCTCTCGTTTTGCTTTTTCTCTTTTCATGAGCCATATACAAAAAATTAGGACATCCAAAACAACTGCGCATATGGAGAAACTTAGAAGGTGACCAAACATGCCTAGACAATGGTTCAGAAAAGACCTGAGACATTAAGTTTACAAGCCACGTGTGCCCTGTGGCTCTGATAACTATGCCAGTGGGTTGGGTGTGAGCCATGTAAAACCCAAGGACCTGGGTTTGTGATAGGGGCTGGGGAGAACAACCAAAGAACATAAAATTTCTTCCTCTTCATTCCTTTCATAAATGCTGCTTCTGCTTTTCCCTTCCTCTCGAAACAAAAGGAAGTTTTTCTGCACAGAGATAATCTACAACAATAAGAAAACAAAAATGGTGAGCAAAAATAATAACTAAGTGTACCAAAACCTGGGGAAAGAGAATTGCCATGTTATTGTATTAAAACATTTATTCAACAAAAAAGCCACAAGTTATGTTGAGGGAAAGTACAATACATTGAAAGAAAAGAAAAGAAAAAAAACAACAAACATCCCTGAAAAAGACCAATGACAGATATACTAGACAAAGACTTTAGAACTTAAACAGTCTCAAAGATGCTAAAAGAACAAAAGAAAGATATGGAGAAAGTAAACAAAATGGAAATGCCAATAAAGAGATAGAAAACTTAAAAAACTACCCAAAAGAAATTGTGGAACTTTAAAGTACAATAACTGAAATGGAAGAATTTACTGGAGGTATTCAGTGGTATCCTTGATCAGACAGAAGAAATAATCAGTGGAACTTAAAGATAGGACAATGAAAAGTTACTGAGGCTGAGGAACAATAACAACAAAAAAGGTCCTAAGGGATCTATGGGACCCCACTATGTGGACTAAGTACACATAATGTGTATTGTGGGTGTTTCAGAAGGAGTAAGAATGGGTCAGACAGAATATTTGAAAAAATAATGGCTTTAAATTTCCCAAACTTGAAAGATGAATAAAATAGCCAAGAAGTTCAACAAAGTTAAAATAAGATGAATTCACATAGCTCCACATGGAGCTACCTTATAATCAAACATTAGAAAGCCAAAGTCAGGATTATGAGGCAGCAAGGGAGAAGTAAATCATCACATACAAGGTATCTTCAGTAAGCTGATGTCTCATCAGAAACTTAGACCAGAACACCACAGATTGATATATTCAAATTGCTAAAAGAAAAAAAAACAAAACACAACCTGTCAATCAATCCTATATCTCGGCAAAACAGTCCTTCAAAAGTGAAGGAGAAATTAAGACATTGCCAGATAAACAAGCTGAGGAAGTTCTTGACCATCTGACCTACCTGCAAAGAAATGTTTTAGGGAGTCCTACAAGGTGAAAGGAAAGGACACTAGGTAATAAATTAAAGCTTTATTAAAAAAAAAAAGGCTATCAATAAAGGCAAATACACAACCAATTATAAAATCTAGTATTATGTTTGTTTTCTATAGATTTAAGAGACTATCACATTTAAAGGGGAAATTATTAGTGTCAAAGCTAGTATTGTAACTTTGGTTTGTAAACCCAAATCTTGTTTTTCTACATAATTTAGGAGACTGGTATACTTAAGGAGTTAGTGTTTGGAGGCATAAAATGTATAAATGTATAATTTTGTGATATCAACCATCAAAAGGATTGGAGATGGAGCTGCAAAGGAGCAGAGTATGGTGTGTTACAGAATGAAGTTAAGTGGGTATGAATTCAAATTAGAGTATTAGGAGTAAAAGTGTCAAATGCAATCCCCATCGCATCCACAAAGAATATATACCAAATGAAATGAGAAAAGAATTTAAATCTTTACTCTGAAATATCAACTAAATACAAAAGAAGATAAAAATTCAGGAAATTAGGGATAAAAAGGTTAAAGGGCATGTAGGAAACAAGTAGCATAATGACAGAAGTGGCTTCTTACCAATAACTACTTTAGATGTAAATGGATTAAATTCTTCAATCAAAAGACAGTTTGGAAAAATGGGTTAAACCACATAATCCAAGTCTTTAGGAGATTCATTTGAAATCTAAAGACACAAAGTTCAAAGTAAATGGATGAAAAGAGATGCTCCATGCAAATAGTAACCAAAAGACGGGGTTAGTACTAGTATCAGGCAATATTTCCTTTAAACATAAAAGATTACAAGGGATAAAAATAATTACATATTAATAAAAACTTCAATACAGTAAAAAATGATAATTATAAAGATGCATCTTGTGATCATCAAAATATGAGATAACCAGATAGAATTGGAGAAATAGACAGTTCTACAATAATGGTTGTAAAATTCATTATACCACTCAATAATGGCCAGCACAAGGTAAGGAAATGAAGGACTTAAGACAATAAGCTAACTGCATCTAACAGGCATACATAGAATATTCCATCCAACAGCAACAACATTCTTCTCAAGCGTCCATGAGAAATTTCTCCGATATAGATTATACGTTAGGCCACAAATTAAATTTCAAAAGATTTTAAAATATAGGTTGTCTTCCATAGATGTTTTTCTGACTACATAGGATGAAGTTAGAAATAAAAAACAAACTGGAAAATTCACAAAGTTATGGAACTAAAATAATACACTTTTAAATAACCACTGAATCAAAGAGGAAATCACAAGGAAAATAAGAAAATACTTAGAGATGAATCAAAATGAAAACACAATATACCAAAACAAAACTTAAGGTATGGAGCAAAAGCAGTGCTAAGGTAGAAATTTATAGTTATAAATAAACAAAAAAGAAAGAAACATTACTAAATCATCAAGCTTATTTTACAACTTAAGGAATTTTAAAAAGTACAAACAAAACCCAAACCAAGAAGAAAGACGGAAATAATAAAAATTAAAGTGAGCTCAATGAAACAATAGAAAAAATAGAGAAAATCAATGAAACCAAAAGTGGGTTATTTGAAAGTATCAACAAAATGAACAAACTTATAGCTAGATGGACTCAGAAAAGAAGTGAGAAGACTCAAATTACTGGTCAGAAATAAAATGGTGATGGTGCTATCAATTTTGCAAAACTAAAAGGATTATAAGAGAATTCTATGAACAAATTATATGTGAAGTAAAAATTGGACAATTTAAATGAAAAGGATAAAGTCCTAGAATCAAAATTTACCAAGATGAAATCATGACAGAAAATCTGGATAGACATAGCTAGACTTATAACAAAGGAGATTGAAATAGTAATACAAATTCTCCCTTCAATAAAAAGTCTTAATCCTGAAGGTTTCATTGGTGAAATTTACCAAACACTTGAAGATGCATTAATACCAATACTCAAATGTTTGAAAAAATTTGAAGAGATACTTCCTAAATATTTCATCAGCCAGCATAACCCTGATTTCAAAGCCAGACCAAAGTATTACCAGAAAGCTATAAGCTACCTCAACATAATAAAAGTAATATATTAAATAATCCACAACAAAGATCATACGCAATGGTAAAAGGATGAAAAGGTATCCTTTGCCATCAGGAACAACGTAAGAATGCCCCTATTTGCCACTTGTATTCCCTATAGTACTAGAATGTCTAGTCAGAAATCAGGCAAGAAAAGAAAGGACATTTGATTTGGAATATATGACAAGTAAAATCACCTCTTCTGCAGATGATATATGCAGAAATAACTGGTCTCAAAAAAAAAAAAAAAAAAAAAAACTTTTGGAACTAATAAAATTTAGCATAGTAGGATACAAAGTCAACACACTAAAATCAGTTGCATTTGTATACACAATGAACTATCTGAAAAGGAAAGTGCACAAACAATACCAGACATGATAGCAACCAGAATAAAATCCTTTGGAATTGACCTAGGTAGTGAAAGACTTGTACAATGAAAACATTTTCCTGAAAGAAATTAAGGAAGCTATAAATGAAAACATCCCATGTTTATGAACTGGAAGACAATACTGTTAAAATGCCAGTGCTATTGAAGCAAGTCTATAGATTTAATGCAAACACTATCAAAATCCCAATGACTTGTTTTTGAAGAAATGGAAAAGTCCATCCAAACAAACCCTTAATGTGGAATGTGAAGGAACCCCAAATAGCTAATGCAATCTTGAAAAAGAACAAAATTGGAGTACTCACAGTTCCTGATTTTAATAGCACAAATCTGCAGCATAAAGAGAGATACACAGACTATGGAATATTTGAGGAATACACATATGCTCAAATGATTTTTGACACTATTCAATGGGAAAAGCACAATCTTCAACAAATAGTGGTGGGAAAACTGTATAACCATATGCCAAAGAATGAAGTTGGACCCTTACCAATACAGTATACAAAAATTAACTCAAAATGGTCTAGTGATCTAAATGTTAAGACATAAAACTAAAATAAAACTAAAGCAAGGAAACAGAACAAAAACTTCATGCCATTCATATTGGCAGTGAATTCTTATATATTATACCAAAGGCATAGGTAATTTTAAAAACAGACAAATTGAATTTTTAAAGTTTAGAAATTTTGTGTACCCAAAGGCTCCATCCACAGAGTAAAGGTAGCAACTCCTGGAATTATTTGCAACTCATGAGACATATTGCAAATTATATATCCCGAAAGGGGTTAATATTCACATATATAGAGAATTTCTAAAACTCAACAAAATAACCAAATTCAAAAATGGGCAATGTATCTGAATAGACATTTTTCCAAAGAGGTTATATGAATGGCAGAAAAACACATGAAAAGATGCTCAGCATCACTACACATTAGGGAGATGCAAATCAGTTCAATGAGATACCCCCTTGAACTCAATAGGATGGCTACTAATAAAAAAATATATTGGTGAGGGTGTGAAAAATTGTAACCCTTGTGCACTGTTGATAGGAATATAAAATAGTATAGCTATTGTGGAAAACAGCTGACTGTTACTAAAAAAAAAAAAAAGAGTTGAATTACCTTTTGATTCAGCAATTCCACTTCTGGGAATATACCTAAAAGAAATGAAAGAAGAGATGCAAAGAGGTATTTGTATGTTTGTGTGAATATGTATTATCTATACATATATAGTATATATATGTGTAGTATATGTGTGTATTCATGACATTATTCACAGTAACTCAAATATAGAAGCAACCCAAGTATCCATTTGCTAATGAATAGATAGAATGTGATATATACATACAATAGAATATTGTTCAGACTTGCAAAGGAAGGAGATTCTAACAGAAGCTACAACATGGATGAATATTGAAAACATGCTATGAAATAAACCAGTCGCAAAAGGACAAACGCTGTAGAATTTTCTTAAAGGAGATACTAAGAGTAGTCCAAATATTCAAGACAAAGTATTTTGGTGCTTGCCAAGAGGCTGGGTGGAGGGAATAATGGAAGTTATTGTCTAACAGGCAGAGCATTTTAGTATTATAGTATGGATGGTTTGCACAGCGATGTGAATATATTTAACGCTGTTCTCCTGTGCACTGAAAAAATGCTGCGACGCTAAGCTTAATGTTGTATGTGTTTGACCTCACACACACAAAGACAATCAAATTTTCCACAGTGGTGGTGACATTTCACTCTCAAGAACAATGTAGAAGAATTCCAGTTATTCCACATACTTGCCAGCAGTTGACGGCGTTTTGCTGTACCATTGTGCCATCCTGGTGAGTGTGTATGGTGGTGTCTCGTTTTAACTGGCATTCTGATGACACGTTGTTGTTTGCTCTTGGCGGGGAGGCAGTTTGTGTGTTTTCTTTGGTGAAGTGTCTGCTCAGATATTTGGTTATTTTGCTTTATTGTCTCTGTCTTTTTATTAAATTACAGGGGTTCTTTCTATATCTTGAGTAATACTTCTTTGTCATATGTATATTTTTATGAATATTTTTCTCTGTTGAGCATAAGTTTTAAATTTTGATGAAATTCAATTTAACATTTTTAATTTTATGATTTTTTTTTCTTTGTGACTAAGAAATATTTCCCCTTCCTTCTATCCTGCAATCTCAGCCAAATTATATTCTTTTATGTTTCCCCTCTAAGAGATTTATAAATCTTGATTTTATGTTTAGGTTCAGAATTGAGCTTTTATTATATTTTTGTGTGTAGTTTCTGAGACAGAAGACTAGATTTATTTTTCCATCTGGATAATCAGTTATTGCAGCGCACATTTTTTAATGTCTCCCTAAGAATCGCTTTGGTGCATTTGTCAAAAAAGAAAATACCTTATAAATTTGGAGCTAAATCTGGGTTCTTTATTCCGCTTTCAATGGTTGACTTGTTATACTTATGCCAGGACACACTGTTACAATTACTGTCACTTTAAAAATCACGAATCAAGTTACCTAAGTCCTTTAATATTTTTATTTCTTTTAATTTTCTTTTCTTTCCTTGTCTTTTCACGTACGTTTTAGAAATATGATAATTTCTACAGAAGGGGAAAAGAAAAAGCAATCCCATTGTGATTATGATTAGAGTTGTATTAAATCTTTGGATAAGTTGTGTAGAATTGCATTTATAGTATCAAGTCTTAAAATCGATAAAATGAGATAACTCTTCCCTTATTTAGTCGTCCTTCTATCGGCAATATTTTTATAATTTTCAGTGTAGAGATCTTATAGAACTTTTGTAAAATGTATTATTATTTTGTTTTTTAAGTTATAAATAGAATTATTATTTAATTTCATTTTTTTCAATTATTTGCTATTAGTATATGAAAGTTCACTTGGGTTTTGTAAATTTACTGGTATTTCTAACCCTTGTTAAAGCACTTATTAGTTCAATTGGTTATTTTAGAGGTTCTTTAGAATTTTAATGTAAACAATTATCTGCATATAGAAACAGTTTTACTTCATATTGATCTTTAAATTTCTGTAAATTTACTTATTTTTTCTTGCCTTACTGCAGTGTTGAAATGTTCAGTATAATATTAAATACAAGGGGTGAGAGTATATATCCTTATCTTATGCCTCATCTTAGATGGAAAATGTTCATTATTTCTCAATTAAATATGATGTTAGCCGTAGGTTTTTTTTGTAGACAGACTTTATCAGATTGAGAGAGTTCCCTTCTATTTCTACTTTCCTGAGAGTTTTCATGAGTGCTGAAATTTTCTTATGCTTTTTCTGTACTGAAACTATTGAAACTAGATACAGATGCTATCTTTTTTCTCCTTTATTCAGTTAACATGGTGAATTACATTGAATTTCATTAAGCAGTCACTGCCCATTCCTCCCTCCCCAACACCTGGCAAACAGTAATCTACTTCTATATTTATAGATTTGCCAATTCTGAATATTTCATATCAATGGAATCATATAATATGCAACTTTTGTGTCCTTTTTCTTTTATTTAGCATAATGTTTTTATAAATTTGAATCAGATAATCCAAAAGCAAATCTTTCTTCAAGGGTTATCCGTGGATATTCATTCCCCTGCCCTAACATGAATTTATTCTCCCTGCCAGGCATTGTACAAAGTCAATGTTAGTGTTGCCCCCAACAAACTAAGTATAGGGAAGCAAACAAATAAATTTTTAGGCTATAAGACCAAATTAGTGGTTACTAGAAGGAAAAGAGGAAAGAGGGTGGATAAATTAGGTAAAAGGGGTCAATTGAATGGTAAAGGTTAGAATTAGAATTTTATTAGTGAGCATAATGTAGTATATACAGGTGTGGGCTTACAGTGATGTACACATGAAACCTATATAACCTAAACCAATCCTACTTTAACAAATTTTAAAAGATGATTAGTTTCCCCACATCATTTACATCTGTGCCAGGAATTTTGCGACTTCTAATTTTTAGCCTATTTTGTAAATGATTCATAATTACATTAATTTTTAAACTTTTTATTTTGAGATAATTTTGGATGTCTACAAGAGTTGAAAAACAAGTAGCAGATACCCATCTCCCAGTTTCTCCTTGCGTTAACATCTTTTATAGCCATGGAATATTTATCAATGATACAGTTATCCTAGATAGAATACTAGCAGCTGAAAAATAGAATTTATTCAGATTTCATGAGTTTTTACAATAATATCCTTTTTCTATTTTATCTAGTCTAAGATGCCACATTTTATTTAGCTGTTGTATTTCTTAGTCTTTTCCAATCTGGGAAAGTTCCTTAGTTTTTCCTGAGTGAAACTTCTGAACAATACTAGTCAGCTACTTTTTAGAATGTTTCCTCAATTTGAGGTTTTGGATGTTTTCTTGTGATTAGACTGAAATCATGGATTATTTGAGAGAATGCTTCAGAGATAGTACGCTTCTCTGTGTTTTTATTGGGGCGGGGGTCTCTCTGTTTTAGTGGGCTGCAGGGAACATTTCCATTCATCTTCACCTCATCCCTGATTATTGATTTAAAATGATATCACTATATTAGGAGAATGGCATAGGTTAAGTGAAATTCAGTGAAATCCTTAATAATGTCTGTGTCTGTAGAGTTGTTAAATCAAGAAATAGCAGTTTGAAGTGTTTGGAAATGGGGAAGCCACTGCTAACAGTTCAATGAGTTAAAATTTGCTAAAAGTAGTGAAAAGGGAGAGAAGAGAGTGATTATGCAAAAGGGGCAAAATCTCAATGCCTGAGAAATAGGTCAGATAAATGCATTCCTTTTTCAACAGCGCAGTGTAATAGGCCTTAGACAACCTCTGTGGCAGATTGAGACTTGTTGGTATAAAAGGGGCTTTCTCCGAGGCCAGAGTGATTATATCAAGAGAAAGCAAACCAGGTCCAGCATTAGTAACAGGTCTTGCTGCTGTCCCTCCAAATACATACATTTTTGTTTGTTTTTAAAATGGCAGAAGTCAGGAACTGACCTGTGCCACTGTTTTCTGTATCTCTGATTAGAAAGAAAGCTGTCAGGAATCGACACCTAGTTTTCTAGGAATGAGGAAATGCACACATCAGATGGGATTAATTAGTTAAGCGTTTACAGGCTATTTCACTGACACAAAAGAGATATTATCACTATTCCCCATTGCGCCACAGCACCTGGAGTGTCTCTGACAATAGCGAATTCACATAATGAGCACTCTGAAGTGTCAAGTCAGTGTGATTGAACAAATCGAGCTTGTGGACTCTCCAGGGGAGGCCAATTTCCTTGTTAGAACTCTGGAAAGGCGCTGTCTTTTTAGAAAGACCACTGCTGGCTACAGAAGGTGTGGCAAGCCAGGAAAGGGTCACATGGAGGAGACAGGGAAGAGACAGGAGGGCACAGGAGCTTCAGCGCTGCTTTTGCAGACTCTGTACACATGTGGCCCAAAGATCAGGAGGCATCACAGTGTGTGGAGCGGGGCGTTCTGTGCTCTTCTTGGCAATCTTGATGAGGAATCAGAAAACTCCCAAGAGTCACAAAAAGCTGCAAGAACAGCTTAGGCAAATGGCAGCAGTGGGAGGGAGAGGGGTAGTGCTGAAAGAATCATTTTTAAAACTCAGGAATAAAAGCCACATCCATTTTGGAGGCCTTGTTTTTGTTTTAAAATTGCCTGTATCCTTTCCTTTGTACTGTTTGTTGACATCATATCCTTGCAGAAAAGTGCATGTCACACCAACAGTTCACTGAGTTTGTATTGATTTCAAGATAAAAACAAGAAGCTAAAGTAAGATGTAGAAGACAGGTTGGGAGAGACGGTATTTCATCTGTCGTCATCTAGTGACAAGTGGCTTGATGCTCTGGTGTCCACCTGATGGCTAGGTGTGGCTACATCTCCTTGGACTTGTCTCTATTCCTTGAATGGCCATTCAGGTTTGCCTCAGACCTGATCCCCTATGAGGATACCTGCAGTAACAGCTGTACTCCCAACTTCAGGCTGATCCAATACCATCTGGGAAGGCAGTGAAAGTCTAGCAGTAAAAGTCTTCAGGTGCACACTATCAAAGATATAGGACTATGAACACATAAAGGAATCAATTTTAAAGACCCTGGTATGACTTTTCTAGGAAACTAAGTGTATTTCCATCCCATGACTCATCAATGATTTCATACAAGTTAAAGAAAGTCTGAAGGAAAGGCAGTGGATTGTTCTGAATATCAGATCATATTACTCACTTTTGTTAAATCTTTCCATGACTATTTGACACACTAGGAAGAAAAGCTACACTCCCAACTATTTGACACACTAGGAAGAAAAGCTACACTCCCAATCATGGTCTACAAAATGCCAGGTTATCTGGCACAACTCAACTCTCTGACCTCCTCTGTCACTCTGCTCTTTGACTCACCAATTCTAACCCTACTGGCCTCCATTCTTTTCCTTGACCATACCTTAGGGCCTTTGTTCTTGCCATTTCCTCTGCTGTAGGTGATTTGTTTGTTTGCTTCTCACCTTTTGGTCCTTTGCTTAGATGGCACCACTCTCCTGACTGGTCAACCCAAACGAAAGTACTCCTTCTTAATTATGCCCATGTCTTCATCCTATTTATTTACAGAAGAGTTTCACAGCTCAAAACTACATTTTATTTATTTTTCATTCATCTCTTGACCACCTCCCCTTTCTAGAATGTCAATTTTATAAGGGTAAAGACTTTGTCTCACTGATGACCTTAACCCGGCCCTAGAATAACAATATTTGGCACATAGTTGGTGTTTTGAGTGAGTGAATGAATGAATAATATGCATAAAAATATATCAGATGCTCTTCTTCTTTGGAAGTTCCTTGGGGACATGAGCACAGAGGTCTGAATACTGTGCTTCTGGCAAAGGAGAGACTCTGCTAACGAATGAGCATGACAGTTGTCTATGACGTAGTCACAGAAGTGACATCCTATTGTATTTGCCGTATTCTAATCTAAAGCAAGTCATAATCCAAAACTGCACTCAAGGGGAGATTACAAGGGCAAGGCCAGAAAGTGGGGATGATTGGCCATGTTAGAATCAGTCTGCCATCATCCCTCTCTGGCTCCGAATCATTTCCCCCTCTCAGGTACCTCCTACACACAAAATACACTCACCTGCTCCACGAAGGCAGAGTCTCGTCCCATTTGATATTCTGTTCAGAGTCTGGAATCTCATCATTTAAATCAAGAATTGCACTCTTTGAATAAAATTCTAGATCTATCAGATTTTGAAACTAGAAGATAAATTATCCAGTCTTTTCTCCCTCAACCTACAATTATGGGATAGGCATAGAGTAGTCACTACAGATGTTTCTGCTCAAAGGCAGGAAATGGGAGGTATAAAAGAGTCCAAAGAAGAAGCCTCTTTGGCTTTTAGCTCTATATTCTGAGCTCTTGATTTCATCTTTCTTCTTTTTTTTTTTAATGAAAGCATGCATTTGCAACTTTGTGGTCCTATCAGCTTGCTTCTCACAAGGGAGATTTTGTGGGTCCAAACGATTTTCTAATTTTATTCAAAGAACATTGCATCATGATATACAGAGTTAAGGTAGACATCATTGTAAATAAACATCTGTATATAATACATTAAGTTTGCCATCACTGGTCCAGGTCTTCCTTCATTATATAATCAATTCTATTTTCCCACCCTTCCTTCTTCTCCCTTGCAACCACTAATCTAATTTTATAGACTGAATATCTAAATAGATATGATTTTGCTTATATGTAGTATATAGAGAAAACAAAGAAGCAAATGGACTAAACAAATACCCCTTTGTATTTTGTACTATCACTATTCCTTCCAGTCCAGTTTGGCAGTGTTTCTACTGAAATAACTCTCAAAAACTTGGTGGGTCTTCCATGGATTTCACAGGATTCACTCCATTTGAAAAGGCCACACCTACAGATCTTTTTGAGGTAAGCCCTGCTCTGCCTTGGACTCCTGCTCAGATGGCTCAGGAACAAGACTCAAGTTTCCCACTGGCCCTTTGATTAAAAGGATCTGTGAGACACACCCTGAAGGGCTTGAAAATGCTCTGTGTAACTGAGTACTCTGCTCCTCTGATCTGTCTTGAAATGTTTATTAAAAGCTTGGATAATCCCTGGACTTTTTTCTCCATGCCACATTTTTCCTGACAGTGGTAGGGTGCCATGTCTTAATTTTAGCATCTTTTGCCATCTGTCATCTAATAATGTAAATGATCATTAAGTCCTGATTTTTTTTAACAATTTTCCCTTCATTATACAGTCTCACGTTTTACTACCAACATCAAGAAGAATCAGGTAGAGTCTTCTTCACTTTGAAAATCTCTTTAGTTAAATAACCAGGGTCATTTCTTACATGTTCTGCATTCCATTTAACTACAGGGGACAGTTTTGCTATTTCCTCACTACAATGGTCTCCCTTCCTTTAGTTCCTGGTAACATGTTCAGTTCCTCATTTCCTTTTGCACCCCCACCTGCTACACCCTCAAAACAGCTTCTATTAACAGTCTAAGCCAATTTTAGTTTTTTCTATCATATGTGCAGTCTCCACAGAGTTCCAAAGCCAGCCCATATTTTTCAAGTCTTTGTTACAGCAGCACTCCACTTCCATAGACCAAACCCGTCTGTGTGTGCCCCTTACTGAGCTGAGTTAAGGGAAATTAATGGATTACTCATTTTCATTCCCTAAGTAAAAGTTTACCAAGCTTCCAGCAACCTGTTTAGTGTAAAAAAAACACAGGAAACAAACGAAGTGGATTTGATAGTAGTTACTTTTGCGGGGTGCTGTTGATACAGCTGTCCTGATTCTGTTATTTTATCATCACAGACAGCTGTTTTTTCTCTGCACATTTATATGCCGGTGGGCGTCTGTTGAGTAGGGCAATTTCTCTTAAAGCCACTGGATATGGATGCTGGCTTGCGGTTACTGGGAAATATTAGCACCAAGAAGGACACAACTTAGTGCTAGTGACGGGGATGTTTCATGAAGGCTTTGTGCTGTGTGATCTCCAGCCCATTTGAAAACATGTGGCTCCCCTGGTGCCACTGCTGACACATTTCCTCCAGCATCTGACCTGTGAGCAGGATGAGCACTTCCTGTGACAGCTGTCCCTTGGGCTGCTAGCCAGGGTACCCAAACTTACTGACACATGATAAAGAAGCTTTAGGCTACGAAGCCTCTGAGTAACCCTGTTCTGCTTCTGATAAGTTGAATTGGCAGGAGAATACCCTGATCTGTGTCTACTTCTGGGAATACTCCCTGGAGCTGAGCCTTGGAATCCCATTTGGGGACCTCCCATAGCTCAAGAGTTCTGGTTGGCATTCATGTTTGGTCCCAACTAATCTAGAATGTTTTTTTGTAGCAAGTACCAAAATGACAAGTTTGTAGACACTTAAATACCCTAAGGATCGTGCCTGTCTAACTTGGTATGTATCGCATGAACTTAATTCAACATGATGCCATGAATGCCATGGGCATGTCCGTATATCTTGGTGCCCTTATCAGTCTTGGTTGACTGAGTAGGTCTTCTCCATGGGAAATTGCTACTGCATGTGCAGCATCCATAGCTATTCCCATTTCATCTAGGTCAATATATTCGTCAGTTCTAGTCAGCATCCTGTTCTCCAAAGTCATGTAAATATATTCTCTTTTTCTTTTGAAAGATTCATGTTTACTTCCTCTCCATCATCAGTGACCCTGCCTCAAAATATCCCTGAGAGCCTTTGTTCAGCTCTTTGATCAACTCTCATTTGTTTTCATTTTTTGAGTGACTAGGAGGCAGGATTCCCAGGGACGGGGTCATATGGATAACAGTAATTTCAGTTGATATGAAAAACAGGCAGCCTTAGAGTCCCTTGCTAAATAGAAAATGCCAATTAAAAAAAAAAAAGTAATTCTTGTTTTATTAGGTCTTTTGGAGTAAGTTCCTATTCAGATCAAGTTATTATTTTTTCATCATCAAACTATAATTTTCTAGAGGCAAAGGATACACTGGTTTAAGCAGATGCAAAGGAACAATGCATTTCCTTTCCTGATCCCTGCCCATCTCTTTTCAAGAGCAGTTGAGTTCTTCTCTCTTCTCTTTTCCTAGGGTGTAGTAAGCTGAATGATAGCCCCCACCCCCGACCCAAAAATAGTTCACCCAAAACCTATGAATGTGACTTTATTTGGAATAGGTCTTTGAAGATGTAACTAAGAATCTTGAGATAAGATCACCCTGGGTTTAAAGTGTGTTCAAAATCCAATCTCAAGTGTCCGTAGAAGAGAAAGGCAGTGGGATATGGAGACAGATGCCTAGAGGAGAAGGTAATATAGAGACAGATATACGTTAGGCAGCTCCAAGCCAAGGAACACCAACAATTGCCAGCAATCACCAGAATCCGGGAGAAGGGCATGGTGTAGATTCTCCCTGGGAGCCTCTAGAAGGAACCAATCTTGCCAAAAGTTTGATTTTGTACTTCTGACCTTCAGAAGTATGAAAAGATGAATGATTGATTGTTGTAATGTGTTACAATAAGTTTTGGGAATGAATGCATAGGGCATATGATAGAGCTGTAAGACACTTGTATTCACAATGTTATTTGGTATCATAGGGCAGTCTAGGTTGCCTTCAGGGTAGAGAGAAATGGGGAGCAGCGTATAACTTGCAGCTGGTGTAATGGGTCCAGAATGACTACTGCAAGGCCTTTGAAAACAAAGGAGGCTTCCTTTGCCTGATACCGCTAGGTATTGGAAGAAGCATCAGAAAGAATATATAACTCTGAGGTGAAACCATTCTGTACTATCTGGCTAGAAAATTAATACTTGCTGGAATAAGATTTGTTAGATTTTAGATAGTTTTTCTGGAAAATGACCAGAGCCATTGCTCATGAAGAGAATGAACTGGAATTGGAATACCATTTTCCTCTCACTCAGCAAGGCTCCCAAAAGTGGTATAGACACACAATGGAATATAATTTCATCTTATAAAGGAAGTTCTGAAACATGCTACAACATGAATGAACTTTAAGACCATTATGCTAAGTAAGCCAAATAGACAAATACTGTGTGATTCTATTTATTTGAGGCCTTAATAGATGAGTCAGTATCATAGAGACAGAAAGTGTGATGGTGCTTGCCAGAGCTAAGGGGAAGGAGAAAGGAAGGAAGGGGGTCACTGACTGATGGGGATAGTTTCAGTTTCATAAGATGAAAAGTTATGGAGACAGATGGTTGTACAACACTGAGTGTACTTAATACCATTGACTGAACTACAGGTTTAAAACTGGTTACAATGGTAAATTTTATGTTAGATATTTTTATCATAATAGAAATATTGGGGACAAAATAGAAACACTGATCTAACAACCTTGCTACCCATGGGAAAAATACAGAACTCATATTCTACCACTTTCAGCTTTAGAATCTAGAGTTATGCCTCTAGAAGAGGCATTCTTTCATGGTCAATTGGTGTGGGTTCCGCTGAGTACATCTTGGTCCAATGGAACAGGCACAGACAAGCCTGACCAGGAGCTGGTGTCTGTGGTAGCACGTGACTGGTCTCCCTGTCCAGGTTATTGCTTTGCTTGATAGCTAAGCAAACCTTTTTTCCCTTTACTCCACAAGAGTTTGTGTCTCTTTCTTGTACAATTGTGTAGTTTTGTATAAATTAAACTTCATGGCATGCAGTTTTAAATTAAAGTTCTTTGAAGTTCTACGATGAAAGATTGGAAGCTAAAGGGATCAAGGAGCTAGCCATTGGGCTAGAATACAAGCATGCTAGTACTTTCCTCCTGATCAGATGGTCAAAGGCAAGGTCATGCATATATTCAGTTATTCTTTACAGCATGGTCTATGGTAGAAGACTGGAGACAAACAATAAATATTGATGGAATATAGCAACAAAGGATGAGGGAAATCTCTATGAATGGGTAAGGTGAGATATCCAAGATGTATCATTGAGTGAAGTAAGAGGTATTCAAAAGACTATATATTTTGCTTACATTTATTATTAAAAAAGGAAAAATATAGTTGTCTTGGTATTTGCCTTATATTTGTCCAACGAAACACTCAAAAGATAAGAAATTAATATAAATGGTTAAAGTAGGTGAGAGGATAGCATGGGGTAGATGAGGACAGAGTGGAAATAACGTTTTTATTTGGTTTGCTTTTTAAATAATGTACATATATAACTTTTTCAAGAAAAGGATAATAAAATCTAGGTTCTTTTTCTTCAAATGCAACAATTAGGTGATCTATAATATGTGTATATAGATCTATCTATCCGTCCATCTAGCCATTCATCCCTCTATTATTTATCTGTCTAGAATCCTTTTACTTAGAGTAGAGGTCTTGAGAAGATAGATGTCTGGTGTGGAGAGAGAGCAAGGGGCAAGGCTGGCGAGGTCAGAGGGGCTGGATCACACATAGCTTTGCAGGGTATATTAAAACAATTGAATTTTATCCAAGAACAAATTTACTCAAGGGATTTAAGAAGGAGAAAGACTGAATGAAATATATGTATGTTGACTTTTTGTTACTCACTTTTCAGCCATTTTACTGATAGGATAAATCAAAGTTGTTTGTAACTCCCTATCACAATCATCATGAATTGACCAGAATGGAGCAAAGCACACTTTTTGAAACCTAAATAAAATCCAATGTTGTTAGCAAATTAACCACCTAATCTGATGATTATTCCATCAGCTACAATAGCTTTAAGAAAAAACTATAGGAGTTTGATTTTTAGATTTGGGAAGAAATCATGGTGATTAGTGCCAATCAGTGTGTTTCTACCCTCATGACCATTAATGAAAGCTAGTGATTACCTTATTAAAAATGTACTGAAATTTATTTGTTTTAGTTCTGCCATGAATCCATTTAGATAAAACATGATAATGACTTCTAGAAACAAGTTGAACAAGAATAAAAATATTCTCTTTCTCTTGTTTAGTTCTTGTAAGGCTATGCTTCTCAAAGTGTGTTCTTCAGACCCTAGCAATACTTCAGGTGTTTGAAAGGTAAAAACCATTTTCAGAATATTAAGATGTCATTTGATCCCTTCACTGTATTGGCATTTCCCCAGGTCGTGTAAAAGCAATGGAAGTGAAAGGGCTGGTGCCTTAGCCTGAATTAAGGGTAGTGGTATGAAGCCATAATAGTAGTCTTTAAAATGATAACAACCCCACATTCTCAGTTAAAAATTAATGCTAGTTTCACTAAGAATGTCCTTGATAGAGCAGTAAAAATGATTACTTTTATTAGATCTCAATTCTTGAGTCATCTTACTATTGGATGATATAGGAAATAGGCATAAAGCACTTCTGTTGCATATCAAAATATGGTGGTTGGTTTGAGGAACACTTGCGTGATTTAGTTAGAGCCAACTTATCTGATTGGTTTATATTGAAACTGTACTGTATTTTCTTAAAAAAAATTACTGGCAGATAAGTTGTGGTTATCTAGAATTACATATTTGGCAGATATTTTCTAGGAGATTAAGTAAATGAAACTGTTACTTTAAGGAAAATAACAGACATAATTGGTTGCTAAATGAAAATATGAGGTTTTTATTAGGGAAAATTAGAATTCTGGGATTTGTATGTTACTGTAAGTGTATAAATTTACAAGGACTTAAACACTGTTCTAGTGAGAGTTCTGGTTATATTAATGAAGGAGATTTTTTTAATATTGTAGGATAAAATGTATGAACACTTGGAAAATTTGTCCATTCAGCAAAGTACTGTTTTCTAAACGATGAATGCAGAATATTACAGTATTGTGCCTGGGTAAACAGTCCATTCAAAGTGTGAGACAGACAAATCGAAATTTAATGTAGCTCGTTATAATAAATTCATCGATGGGGTTTCATTTTCTACATTGCAACCAACATTTAAGAAACTACTACTTGTTGAGCTTTGCCTTATTATCAGAGAACACACATTATCTGAAAAGAGTATTGAACTATTTCTCTTGTTTCTAACTTATGTATCATTATGAGGCTAAATTTTCTTCATATGCATCAGCAAAAACAGTGTATCATAATAGTTTGATTTTAAAAGTACTTTTAGAGAATGCAGTTGTTTCTATATACCAGATTTATTAAGGCAATTTGTAGATGTGTAAAACAGCAGTTTTTCTTACTGTTATTTTTGGAAAATATGAATTTTTTTTCTACAAATTAGATTTATGGCAATATGTAATGCATTTGTTGTTATTTAGGTAGAATATTTTAAAGCGTTCTTAGTTTTGTTGTATACTTTGGTAATTATCTATGGATAGAACCTACATAGAGAAAAGCTCCTGGGAGTCCTCAATTTTTAAGAGAAGTATGTATCTCACTTATCTGTGGAATAGAAACAAAATGAATGCAATAACAAAATTCTTTTAGATCCTGAAATCAAGACTGTGGTTAGCAGAGGAGGAAGACGGAAGGAGAGAGGGAAACTGAAGTCGAGGGGGTAAAAATGATAGGGCACTGGAACTCTGATGGTGGGTAGAGCGTGATATAAATGTGTTTTCCTGACACTTATGTAGCCTTGTGAGCTAGTGAAATACTGAAAAAAAAAAAGACAAAAACAAAAAAACCCCCAATTCATTGGGAATGAGAGAGGGAAAGAGGTGGAGAAGGAGAAGAAGGGGATCTGGAGACCAGAGTAATTGAGAACTACTGGTCTGGGGAAAGCCTGCGCTCATTCGTGTGCAGATACAATATTATTCTTGTGCTTAATGATTTCACATGATAAAGTCTTTAATATCAAAACTCTCAATTGAAGTAAAGCATGAACTAATATGTGTACAGGAAAGATAATGATTAGATAGTAAAGAAATTAAATTTCACTCATGATAGCGTCTTCTGTTTTCTTATAAAATGGGATCAACATTACCAGTTTTATGGGTTTATTGCTGGGTTTTGTTGATGTATGTAACATGACATGATTCCACTAGCAGCTCAATGATCTAGGTTATATTTTTCAATAATGTTCATAGATATATAAATATAAATATACTTATATATGTTTACTTTATCTGGGTCTATATTCCTCTCATGACTTTTCTAGAACATTGCTAAAATATTCCTGTAGTGTGTGCAGTCCTACAGCTTTCTCCTCATCATCAAATGAGAATTTCACATAAGGAAATTTTAATATTTAACTTCATGTCCCAGAGGGAAAATGAGTCTAAGCAATAATACCTAAGCGACAATTGTGATTGTTTTCCCAAGCAGAAAAGGTGATGAAGCCAGCTACAGAATATTCCTTATGGAGAGCTGGAAAC
Organism: Solenodon paradoxus; assembly: GCA_004363575.1. Taxonomy (NCBI): domain Eukaryota; kingdom Metazoa; phylum Chordata; class Mammalia; order Eulipotyphla; family Solenodontidae; genus Solenodon; species Solenodon paradoxus. The sequence continues at coordinate 43,943 of RJWH01004001.1, read as the reverse complement.
TCTGCTATGATACCACATTATTCTGAAGCTATCTTGGAACTTTAATAAATTTGAGAGGCAAGATCCTAAGAGTAAAGATTACAGGATTCTATGACTGCATTGAAAAAGCCTTACTCACAACCTTTTCTTTTTTCCTCCACTTGACAAACTATTCCTAAAAACCATTGCTATTATTACTATTTTCTCTTTTTTTCAGATTCACTACAACCCCTCTCAAAATCCTTGGCTATGATGTCTGAGATGTTGGAATAACCTGGCTCATTATTGTGACTAGAAACCAGATAATGAAATGTGTGTTTGGCTTAACTACCAAGGAAAAGAGCAAGAAGACATAAGCCACGTGTAGGCCTAGTACTTTCCTTTGATCAAATGTCATGGTTATGAATAATAGAAATCCTGGTTTAAGTAGAGGGTTACTAACTAGAAGACAATTACTTTATTTTAAAATAAGCAAACAGGTATCTTTGTTGTCTCTGTGCCTTCTTTAAAAAGCTTTATAGTTTAGTGATGTGGATTTCATCTCCAGTAATGACATATGAACGATCGTTTATAAACATGATTAGGAAGAAGGTTAATTCTCTAGGCAAAAGTTTGGAAATGGCTGGAGAATATTTCATTAACAGGTAGGCATCCTTTCTGAACGACTTTCCTAGTATGTAGTCATAGGAAAGGTGAGCTAGAAACCCACGAAGGGTCTCCTGGGAAGAACCTGGAAAATGGAATTAGAAAAAACTTCTGTAAAAGTTCTTTTTTTTTACATATTATTCTAAGTTCTGAGTAAGTTGGCTTTCTTTACTTGAGCACTTACTAAATTTATTTTAACATTAGATAACTGGAGTCTCTTTGCTTTCTGGTTTTCTTTCTCTCGCTTCCTAATATTTTCATTGTTCATTAACCATTAAACGAGAGGATGAAGAGTATAACAGAAATGTACAGCAAGATGTAAGTTAGATGTTTACTTTTAGCTTGATTTTCTTCATCTGTAAATGAGAATAGCAGAATTTCCTACTTCATGGAATAATCTGAGGAATAAAAGGGATAATGTAAATAGAGTACTCAGTATTCCTTGGTGTAAAGTAAGATAACAAATATGAATTATAAAATTTTGATGCCCCTTTCTTTTCAATCAACAAAATGAATGAACATAAAGTGGTTTTGTCCCTCTCTGACAAGCTCATCTATGCTTTTCCTGACCCTGCTTTGGCTCATTGACCATTCAGTGAATTTCAATAAGAACATGATATTATACAATTATAGTAATCAAAACAATATGGTACTGGCACAAAGACAGACATACAGAGCAACAGAACAGAGAGACCAGAGATTAACCTATAGATGTATAGGCAACTGAGCTTTGACAAGGGAGTCAATAACACACAGTGGTGAAAGGATAGCGTCTGAAAGAAGTGTATTAGGAAAATTGAATGTCTACATGCAGAATAATGAGATTGGATCCTTATCTTACACCATGCACAAAAGCCAACTCCAAATGAATTAAAGCCTTAAATGTAAGGCCTAAAACTGAAAAACTCCTAGAAGAAAGCAGGAGAAAATGATTGGTCTTGGCAATGATAGGGAAAAATATTTGCAATCCCTATATCTGATAAAGGTTTAATATTTAAAGTATATAAGGAATTTATATAATCCAACAGTAAAAACTCATATAATCCAATTAAAAAATAGGTAAAGTCTGGTAGCCTAGTGGATAAGGCCACCAGACATAGTCCACATGCATCCCAAGGACCCAGGTTCAAGACTGACGTTTAGGGGGAACAACCAAGAACAACTGAATAAAAACAAATACATTTTTCTTCCTCCTCTTTCTTTCTACCTGTCTGCTCACTTGTCTTCATTCCTGCCTGCACCTTTCCTAAAAATAAATAAAATTGGTACATATACACAATAAAATATTATCCAGGCTTGAAAGAAGAAGGAAATCCTGCCACACGCAACAGTAAGGATAAACCTGGAGGACATATGCTAAGTGAAATAAGTTGGACACAGAGGATTAATATTGCATGATTCCTTATATGGTATATCTGAAACAGTCAAACTCACAGAAATAAAGGTTTGTAGGAATGGGGGGAGAGGAAAATAGAAAGTTATTTGGATATAAATTTCATGCAAAGTTCAGTGAGTATTAAGTTTCAGTTATATGATTAAGTTCTAGAGATATGCTCTACTGCATAGTATCCATAGTTAATACTGTATTGTACACTTGGAATTTGTTTATGATATGGAGCTCATGTATTCTTGGAAGGAAGGAAGAAAAGGAAGGAAGAAAGGAAGGAAGGGAAAAAAGAAAGAGTCTGAAAACTTACCCTTGTACTTTCTATGGAGATGGTACAGGGCTGCTCTTCATTACACCACACATTTAAAGTTCTTGCAGATCTCAGGAATAGCTGATTTTTTTTGAGCAACTTTTTTCATAAGTATGATACATATCCACATCTATATCTCTGTATATCTGTCATCCATCTATCTGTAGATCTTGTCATTTATCCATTTACACACACACACAAACACACACACACAAATCTTCACTAAACCTTTGCTTTGGATGAAAGAAAATTCAGCTAAAATCGTGCTTTAATATAGCACATGAGTAGGAGTGCATGGTGTGTACAGCAAGACATACCAGAAAGGGACTGAGCATTTGACTGAGGGGAGAACCTTCCCACAGTTGGAACACTTTTAACCAAAGGAGCCCTGAGCTAGGACCCAGCATCCTAGTTTCTGCCTTGTTGGTTGTGTGTTCTGGAGCAATTTAGATCTACTTATCGGGCTAATAATGCAATATTGTGCATATATAATAGTCTAGTTCCCTCTCATTCAATTACAAAATCAGTAATGTTTCTAATGAAAAAGGTCTTACAAAGGCTGCATAGTTGAGGCTCATGTCAAATGAGTCCAGAAGCACTGTTTTTGTTTGTTTGTTTTTGTTTTAAGGATAGGTACAGGCAGAAATGAAGGTGAGTAGGCAGGCATGAAGAGAGAGAAGGAAGAAGCATCTTTATTTCATTTTCATTTTAGTTGTTCACACTGGTTGCTTCCCCCTGGACCTGGGATTTGAACCCAGGGTATGTGGTTTGCTCCTTCAGAGGCAATTGACCTAACTGCTGCTCCACCAAGGGCGGACTCAGAGGCACTTTTGAAGAAAATATTCTTGCAGGACAGTAAGAAAGAAGCAAGCAAGTTATAGTCAAAGTTTTATCTTTTCTGTGTTAGAAACAAAGGATTTTGGCATGTCCTGGTGGAGCTGTGGTTGGGTACAGTCCAAATACATCCCATGGTACCGGGTTCTCGTCCAGGGCCTGCAGGTAGGGTGGGGACAACCAAGGGGAACAACTAAACAAAGTGCTCTCCTCTCTTCCACCTGCCTCTTCTGCTGGCCTGCATTCCTGCCTGAACCTTTCCTTTAAGTAAATGAACAATAAACAACAAAAAGGCTGTCCTTGCTACTGTTGTTTACAGCCTCTAGCACTGTGGGCGGGGAAGGGGACCAGCTTCTAAGAGTCTTGGCATTTCTCGTGTGGAGAAAAGCAGCATATTCTAGTCATATGAAATAGCCGCCCAAAATGTCTTAGTCTAGTGACACCTCAACGGGAAATTAAAAGAAAATAATTATATAGAATTTAGTGAAGCAGTGAGCCTGTAAATTAAAAAAACTCTGACAGAACAGATCAGTTTTTTTTCAGAAGTCCATCTGTGCATTCACAGCAGGTGACATAGGATATTGTCAAATTGGTCAAAGGGCAGTTACACTTCCAGTGCTTCTCCATATCTCCTTGAGGCTCTGTTTCCTAGAAAAGCACCCAAACGCAAGAACTGTGCCTGGAGCAGCCTTTTAGTCAAACTATTTTGTTTAACAGTTTAGGGTGTTTGGTTGGTGATAGGTTTTTCAGTAATTTACAATCTTCCTCATTTTGCTGAAAAAAATATTTTCTCCTGAGCTGAATCACTGTGTTATCTGAATATGAATTAAATGATGTTTCATTTCTGTGAAGGAATACAGTATTTTATAGGTGTTTTGTGTTTTCAGACTGATTTGCAAAAAGAAAAAGATGCCCTTTTGTAAAATGTTTTGCCTTGTGTTTCCCAACTCCTTTCTCTCAAGAAAATGATATAGTTGACTCCCTACCTCTCAGTGCTCAAGTTCTTCCTGAAGGAAAAATTTTTGAGGCAGCTCCCTGAGCTCAGAATATTTAACCTTAAAATATTCCAAGGATTGTGTGTCGAAGTCCCAAGAGGCCAGTTAATTCACCAGAAACAGTTCCCTGCTTTTGAGGAGTTCCTCTGAAGTCGGAGACTGCTGTGATTGCAGTTAGTTGTCTGTCCAGGGTCCATTTCCTCTACTTCCTGCTTCCAAAAACAATCCTTATTTTGAACAGGCATCCACCCACTCTTTCCTCATGCGGTCCCTGTGAGGCGGAGCGGCTGACTCCAGCCCTTCTCTGGGGGTGGATCCCGATGCCCAGGAGCCAACCTGGGGATTCTTTCTAGTCTCCTTGTCAGCGATGGGTGCAGGGCTGGGCACAGGAACTACGGGGGTACAATCAGACTGCAGGCGTGACCTTTCTTCATGAGATGGGGTGTGATGGTTAACTTCATGTGTCAACTTGAAAGAACTCTGACCAAAATAGGGGGAGCATCTTGCTGTCTCTTTTGATGGACAGGAAAGAGAAAACATGCTGCTCTCATTGTTGCTACAGTCTTCTGTGGGCATGAGGGCAGCCAGTGTATGAGGCAGGGCTGGCAGGCTGCAGAGGGAAGAATTACACAGAAAGAGAGAAAACGCCCTACTGGTTCCTGGAGCCTCTCCTACCTGGAGGGTTTAGTTCTATGTGGTAATGAGTGTCCTCAGTTTAAGTCTGTGTAAGTTAGATTTTCCCTTGATTTAGCAGCATGGCTAATGTCTATGTATCTTCACAGCTAGCCTGTGCCAGGCACGCTCCTAGATACTGGTCCGGGGTGCGCAGCTGTGAGCATGAATGTCCAGGTGCCTGTCCCCTGAGAGTACTTTCTGGGGGCAGAGAAAAGCAGACAGATGAATGCAGCCTATGATGTCAGGGATCAAGTAAGAAAGCAGGTAGCGAGTGTTGGTGGCCAAGAGAGTGAATAAAGGGAGACAGTGAACCAATAAAACATTTGAGGAAAGAACTTTCCAGGCAGGAGGAACAGCTGGTTCAGAGGTCCCAAGGCCCAAAAGTGCTCTGTGTGCTTTAGTGCCAGCCAGGAGGCGAGTGTAGCTGAAAGACGGAGCTGGGATGTTAGAGGGTCGTGGGCCGAGCACATGGCTTCCTGGAAGCCACAGTTGGGACTTGGAGTTGCCTGTCTATGTGAAGGGAAACTACTGGGAGCTAGTGAGAATGGGAGTTACTTGCAATCAGCTTCTTCATGCAAAAGAGACCTAAAGACAAAATCTGCCAACATTAGGACACTGTGACAGCAGATCTGCCTTTGAGCCTTCGAGTGATGGTCGTATTCATTCAGTCTTCAAGGAACTGAGCTGATGGAGTAACTGTTGCTACCTCTTTCTAGGTTTGAATAACTGATATTCAGTATAACGATGGATATAGACATGATACCGAGAAAGTACCAATTTTTTTTCCTATTTTACTAAAAGTTGCATAGAATTTTAAATCAGGGCTGACTGTTTTGTTTATTTTATTACACACTTTTGCAGCCTCTGTTGAGATGACATCATGTGTTTTTCCTTCTTCGATCTATTAATATGAAGAATTATATGAACAGATTTCCTGTTACTGAGTCATCCTTGTGTTTCTGGAATAAGCCCAACTTGATGATGGTATATTATTGACTATTTCGCTGGGTTTGATTTGCCAATATTTTATTTGCCACTTTTGTATCAGTATTCATGAGAGAAAAAGGATTACAGCTTTCTTTTCAGGTGCTCTCATTCTGGTTTTAGTATTGCGAAAAATAATTTTGTAAAATAAATTAGGGTGTCTTCTCTCTCTCTGGCATTGATTAAACAGTGTCAGGATTTTTTTTCTTTGAAGATTTAAAATGTTCATTTTTTTATGCTTAGCTAATCTCATCATTTAAAACTCAATTACTTTCCACATAACTTTCCAGTTTTTGTCCAAAAGCTTGTAAAATTGTTAAACAGATGGAGTCCACCACTTATTACCCATAACGTTATATTATGATTTTTCCCTTTAACCTTACACCAAATGCTTTTGTACACATTACAGTTCTTATAATAATTTTAATTTATAAATACTATTCCATGGGTAGATGGATAACAATTTAATAATTTTCTGTCCTTTCATGACTAGGATGTTTTTTGTTGCTATTTTTATAAAATAATGCTGCAGTAAGTGCATTTTGCGTTAGTTATATTCTCATTTAGATTTTTTTTCCTTTAGGGTAAATTTCTAAGAATGGGAAAATTAAAACCCTTTGATTTTTGAGATATATGGGCAAATTATTTTCTAGAAAATTTGTACCAATTTATGAAGTCTTCAGTATTTGGGCATATTATTTGCACAAAATCCTTGTACGTATTGGAGAGATATATATATCTATATATCTATAGATATATATATAGATATAATCTCTCTTTCTCTCTCCCTCTCCTTCTCTCCCCATCCCTATTATTAGGTGTGAAGTGGTACCATTAATATCTATCTAGTCTCCAGTCTCTGAGGTAGAGAACAGGGAGAGAACTTCCATTAACACTGACCATCCCCTGGGATTCTGGAGTTGATTTGGTTGCCACCATTTCTCATAGTGAGAGTCCTGGACTCTGTCTGGGATCATCATATCTCTTACTACACTATCCTAACTGAAACCAAAGCCCAGAACTCAGATTTTGTCACCTATTTTTGTTTGTTTGTTTCATGTTTTAGTTTATGTTCAGTAAGCTCTTACAATATGCAAAGTCTTCACTGCATTTGCTTAGATACCAAGCAGGATGCAATGGGTGGAGAACACGGGGACTTTTACAGGCAGATTGAGTAAGAGGCTGCCTCTCGTGACCTTCTTACAGAGAGAAAACACTTTCTCATTTAATGACTATGTGACTAGCAACACAAATCACTATCTTCTGAGTGGTTGGTGCCCAGCTCAAGGAGGGAAGGAAATCTTGGCTCTTTGACACCAAACTTGTGATTCTTCCCACGTTAATCTGTAAAAAACAAAATACTACTTGTCACCTTAGCAGAGAAGCCCTCTTATTTTTGTGAAATCAAAGTACTTTGTAACCATGACGAATTTCCTGTGTCAGTAAACTGTCCCCAGGGAGAGGTTCTGATTACACAACCTCACAGAGAAAAACTGTGCTCAGTTTCCTCCAGGTGAATATCCCACAGGTGATGTCTCCAAGAGGGAACTGGATGTCACCTCAGTTACTGGGGGTACAGAGAAGAATTAACTGTGGAGCAGAAGCCAATCAAGACCATTTCTAAGGCTTGAATACTTAGTTTAAAAAGTGAATTTGGGCAATCCAGAAAAACTAAATTCTTCTGTTTTCATGGTAATGAAAGAAAACCCATGATAGAGCCCAGAAACCAGATTTCCACTCTGAGTGGGTAAAGAGAAGGATGGGGTGTGAAGAAGAGGTGTGTTCTCTGAAAATAAGTTCTTCCTGATGACACGCTAATGCCTGGTGCTTTTCTGAATCTGAAGTTCATCAGATTTACTTAAAAAAAAATATTTTCCTTCTATAAACTATGAGTACACAATCATTGTTTAACGAGCATCTATTGAATATGTAGAATATTCCGTATTTGATTCCAGGAATATGAATCAAGTAAGATTTTATCTTTATCTTCAAGTTGATTGCCTCTAATGCAGGGGGAACAAAAGAATATGAATGTAAAAATGATGAATGTTAGGTCAATATGTTGTGGAAGCTTGAGGAGGTAAATAGGTTGATGTGAATGTGCTGGTACTAAGCTAAGTTTCCTTATTTGACTTTTTGCCCTTTTTGTTTAGCATGCATTTTTTTCCTGGGAGATCCTTTTCATCCCCAATGGACTGCACAATCCTGCGTGCTAATGGTTCAGTTGTTTTCTCTCTTGCCCAATTTCTCTCTGGCCTGCAGACCCACATAAAATAGATTATGTAATAATTATGGGTTATCATAAGACAGAGATTCTATCTCTACTCAAATGTCAATACAAAGTGGACTCATCTGCCCCCAACCTTATTTCCACAGGTTTCCCTGCCAGTCAAAGGTGCTAGCACCTATGCATTCAGCAAAACCAGACTTTGGTCCAACAAGATGTCTCTCTTCCTTCATCCTTTATAGCTAGATCCTGATGAGCTAATGTCCCAAAGAGGTGTTGATTGCTTGCTCCCTTCTAATCCACACCTCCATCATCCTAGTCCACTCTCAGAACTTCTTCCCTGCATTACCTCAGTGGTGTCATGTGTCATTACAGAGGCCTTTCTCCAGTCTCACTCTTCTTCCCCTATATAACACAACACACACACACACACACACACACACACACACACACACACACACACACACACACACTTCAGTCCTCTGGGTCACAGGGATCTATTGAAACTATTATCTGACCATATCATCCCTCATCTCTTTGAAGAAGATACTTTCGTGTCACCTAGCAGAACCTGGTCTTTGCATCCTCTGAATGTACCCTCTGTCTCCTGTCACTCCGCCCTGAACTCCAAGGAATCAATTCCCTGGTCCTTCTGAGTTCTCTCTCGTTTCTGAGTTTTTGTGCTCTTTACTTTTGCTTTCTCTTGACACTTTTATTGCAAGTCCTTCCCATGCTCAGAGAATATGTCATTTTGGGATGCTTCCTCTCCTTCCTCAAGGGGTAAGTGCTCCTTCATGCCCAGAGCCACCCATGCATTTCTCTAGCATTGTACTTATCACTGTTGAAATGATTGACCTCTTTTCCAGGCTGTTCCTTCAGTCTAAGTGCCTCAATGGCAAGAACTGCTAGTAAGTTTTTCATCTCTTCCCTCAGTATCTAGAACAGTAACAGTCATCAGTTAGATGCCTGCAGGATGGATGTTGTTAAGAGGCAACTGAAACCCCTCTGTATTAAAAACAGTGGCCAGGTATTTAAGAAATGAAATGACATTCCAATAGATCTTATAAAATTGACAGAAGAACCACTATTAGTGAACTTTTAAAAGCTCAAAGGGCAGCAGTAGAGCTGAGAGATGAACAAATATTGTCTATAGCTACAAAAATCAAAAGGTGAATTACTGAAATTATAGATGTATGAGCACTTAGGAAATTAATACTTATTGATTATCTATGTGAGATCACCAAAATATCATGCAATACAAAAAACAAATATATATACACATATATAATACTTGAAATGTCTTATTTTACCTTTTTTTTTTGGCAAGACGGAGGAAAGGCCCAATGTAGGTGGTACCCATTAGTGATATTCCGGGTGCTCTATTTGCGACTCCATCTTTTCCCCTTTTCCTGTGAGCCTCTTTAGGAAGATGGGAACATTGATGAGTATTTAAAAAAGTTAAATGAAAGAGAAAATATTTGACTCAGGGTTCAAAGAAGGCATCATGTATTTGTGTGTATTTGTCCTGTTCCCTTCTTCCTTCCTTGACATCATCTTGAGACCATTGTAAGATTGCTGTGGCTTTGGGGTAGAATGAAGGAAAATATTCTGAAAACTTGTTACGTTTCTCCTTTTTATTTAAAAGCATGTGCATTTTCAAGCAAAGTAATAGATGGTTAAAATACTATACCATGAGCTGTAGTGAAGAATGACACTTTCTGACTCTCTCCCACTCCTCCCCCAAGTTTAGCTACCGTGGATTAACCATTTTCAATCCCTTGTAGCTGTTTATTTTGTCATTTCCTTCTCCATTTCCAAATAATATGCCTAGACTGTTATTTCTAGATTTATACATTTTAGACATTATTTATTGACTTCTTATTGGGAAAGACGGGGAGTGGTGGAACCCAGGGTCTGTGGTAAAACAGAGCACATTTATCACCAACTCCCTTCTTTCCCCATCTTTCAAATAAAATTGCCCTTAACCCTTCTGCTCTAGTTAGGGTTTGTTGCTTTCTGGGCCTTTTTTATATACCTATTATTTCTGGATTTCAACTCTCCTGTGATGGACCTCTGATTCCCATATTCTATGTTTTCTTCTTACTTGTTTACATGATTTGGTAGCTTCTTGAGAAAACTTCCATGCGGTAGACAGTTTCTGAGTTCTAACATGCTTGAACTTGTGTTTATTCTACTCTATGCTCAGGCTTGATTGAAAATTTGGTATAGAATTTCCTAAGATGAAAATAATTTTCATTAGAATTTTGAAGGCATTGTTCTACATCACTGTGAAGAAGATGTGGCAGAAACAATAGTGTGTGTTCACCAAACTTTTTCATCTTCTTCTTGGGCATGTAGCATGACCTCATTCCTCAGCCTTATTTGCCCTTATGTCAGAGCTATGGCCAATGGGATGTGGGTGGAAATGCTATACCTCTTCTGGTTTTGTGCTCTTCCTTCCCTTTCCATGGTGATCTTATAGGCCATGTTTTGAAGATGATGGCACCACAAGAAGAATTCAACATCCCTTAATGATTGCAAAGCCTACCCTCTGCTTCTACTGACAGTGAGTGATTTTATTGTGTTAGTCAATAATATTTGGGGTCTGTTTTTATCTGACATTGATTAATAAGTGAATCTTATGTCACTATGATTCTACTTTCTTCTTATGTGACTTCTTTTCCATGTGACCTCCTTTTCTCTTTGGTAGATGGATGGAAAGATCACAGGAAGGGTATGTCATTTGAGCACGTTCCTGGAGGACAAGTCTGCTGGGCAGATGGAACAGTATATGCCAGACATGGTGGTATAAAAAGTAGAATGTGTTTGAATAACAGTGAAGAGTTTTTACAGGAAGACATCCTTCTTTCCTTCCTTCCTTCCTTCCTTCCTTTCCTTTCCTTTCCTTCCCTCCTTTTTTCTTTATTGAGTCTCTGTTGTCAGATACAGTACTAGGATATGGAGGACAGACAGTACCCCCTAAAGATTAGTGGTAGAAATAAAAATTTAAACAGAACTTTAAAAAAATTTCAATATTTTCAGAAAATAGAGTGGTTAAGAGCATGAGCTCTAGTAACAAATTAAATTCAAATTCTGGCTTCTTAGTTGTGTGACTTCAGTTTCTGTATAGGTAAAATGGAGGTAATAATGTTGTACTAATATTTTTGTGTTTCTTCCTTCTCTCTCTTCTGGCCTATCTGACTACTCACCTTCACTCCTACCTGCACCTTTATTTAAAAAAAATAATATTTTGGTTGTGAGTGTTAAAAGATACAATGAAATTTAAAGAGCTCCATATGGATTAGACACAGAGTAAGATTTGAAAAATACTAGCTGTAATTATGAGTATGAATATAGGCTGATGCTGGGCTGGTATAAAAAAACCTTTAAAAGCTATTTCAAGGTGTTTGGGCTGAACCCTATAGATGTTAGAGGCTATTTTGATTTAGAGGTGAGGGAGAGATCCATTTTTAATTCTTTTCTTTCTGCCCACCTTATAAAATCAAGTTTGAAGGGAGCTGTAATTTTCCTAAACTCTTGTTTATTATATGGCTTCCCTCAATAACATGCCTGGGGTATGTTCAGATATTCTTCATTTCATTAAACTGACACTGGCTTTAAAGTTCATCATTATTTACTATTTTGATTCCCCAAGGCGGACGTGAGTCACCTTTCTTTCTTCATGAGGTTTTTGTGATTTGAGACACTTGCATAATCATGGCACCGCAGACTACCGTGGCCTGCAGGGTTGGACATGCTCTCATCCAGCCCCCTTGTTTCACAGATGAAGAAACAGTCCAAAGGGCAGAGGTAGTTGATTTTCCCAAGGTCATCAATGCTCCACACGGTAATTGTTGGTGTTTGGGGTAATCATGATCTTCAACTTGTTCTGAACTTGGAACTAACAGAAAAATAAGACATGTGAATCTGACACAGGACATAAAAATAGTGACTTTCTTACTAAAGGAAGTTAAATTAGAGAGCACAACTTGGTACGTCGCCAAATGGCCTTTGATCTTGACATATTTGACGGGCACTGGTAGTGGTCTCCTCTACAGATATTCCTGTCTTTCTCCTCTGCTGGCAGAGCTGGTCTTCCACTACAGAGGTTGAAAATACCAGATTCTCCCACTCCTGGCCTTCCCTACTGTTAGGACATGAACATGTGATCTGATTCTGGCCATGGTGATTCAAGAGCGACTGGCAGGAAAGTTTTTAAGGGATATTTCCTCTCTTAAAAGAAAAATGCCTGTGACAAGATGTTTTCCTCTCCTTATTTCCTTTCTTTTCTAGTTTTTGGACACTGCTGCTTTAGGACACTAAGTTCGGAACTAGAACAGGTTATGAGGAGAGGCATGTCGATATTCTGGAGATGGATGGCCACAAAAATGAGACGCACCCGAGTTCTTCACGACACAGCTGAACACCCAGGATGATGCCCAGTCACCCTGACTCTGGGCTTCCTGTTACTTACACGTAAGTATATTTATGCCAACTTTAGTGGCTTACATGTATACTTGCTTCCAACATCAACCTAACTGATAAATTACCTGAACTCTGAAACCTCTATGATGCTGAATCACCATGTTTATTTCCAATTTCCTCAGTCAGATAGGAGACTCTAGTTCGGAGTATGGAGTAGAGAAACAGGCCTAAAATGTCTGATTTGTACTTTGCCCTCTTGTGTGCTACAGAAAAATTGGAATGGGAGGTAAGTCCTCCCTCCCCCGACCAACCCTGAAGATAATATTAGGAGGGAAAGATTGACTGGCGTATAAAAATAAAAGGGTTTTGTAATGTTTTCAAAATGAAGAATTACATCCATAATTTTTTGTGATGAATGGATTGAATGGATTGTGAATTGTCTGCATGAGTGTGTGTATATAGATAGTATGTCTAAAGTTTCATGTTTTGGGCTCACTCTGCTGCAGGTCTCATGCATCTTCAAGGCAGTTCAAAAAATAGAGCATTAACAAGTGTTAGGCATGTCTGAATTCTGCGTTGTTTCCAGTGTCCTGAGCATGAACCATGGAAAAAGATGAATCTGGTGACGACATTTTGAGGCACAGTAATTTCATTATGAAGTTTCCTTCTCTACTTTTGCCCCGAGGGGAAAGGATTATTAAAATTATGTAATTGCCCATCAGGTTGTCAGAAAAGCCCAAACTCCTTTTTTTTTCCCTGAAAGAGAGTTACAGAACAGCACAAGTGAAGCAAGCAAATAACTGACTGCCAATCAAATCTAATTTCCATATTCTCCATGTCTCTTGGATGAGATATTTCAAGGTGCAAAGAGGGGAAAAATGTGTTTTTCTTTCACCTCCAAATAACTGCAGTTTGTCATAAAACCCAACCAAATCGGTCGACCCTGGTGCAAGCAGTGCCAAGGGGCAGGCGTGTGCCCTGACCACTCGCATGGAGGAAATTGTTCAGATTGGTGGGGTGTGGAAGCTCTCCAGTGTAGCATCGTCTGATGGGAAAGAAGATGACAGAGGAGTAGGCACTGACCTGCTCCTGGGCCCACTGCTCCCGGGTCTGCCTGTGGCCTGGATAAGTCCACCCTCCCAAGGGTGGGGTCCGTTGCAGTCAGTCGAAGCTCATGGGATTTCATGATGCGGCCTGCAGTGTCCCATGGAGTCCTCATTTAGATACGGGAAGGCAAGGTTGTTGAATTGACCATTTTCTCTTCTGGAAATATTTACTAAACTTAAATGGGGACTGACCAAGTTTTGAGCTGGGGGAGACTAGGAATAACTGATAACTGTTCTCCACAATCATTTATTTACTTGGGTTTGTTGCCTCCTGTGGGAGGCATCAGGGATGTAAGGGGAGCAGGAGAGTCATAGAATAGCTTCTTAGAGCTAACAATTCAGTAGGGGATAGAGACCAGTGACCTGTCCATAATGATGCCACGTGAAAGAGCCATGATGGGAGAGGCACAGGGTATGAGGAAAGCACATGGTTGGGAATCCATCTCAGAATCACCATCAGGGAAGACTTTGCAAAGGAAGCAGCTGCTAAGTCCTGAAGGATGAAAATGGGGTGCAGCAGAGGTAGGGAACTGGGAGAGGAACATATAAGTGTGAGGTTGAGACAGGCAAGTGCTCAGCTTAAGCTGCAAATCCTGAGCTTGGATAAAATGGGGAGAGGAGGTGGGGGTGGGTTTGTAAGAAGGGGCTTTGTTTAGGGGTTGTGTCATCCTGGCATAGGGTGGGCAGTGAAGAGTTTCAACTGGAAGGTTAAAGATTAGACCAATATTCATAAAAGAGCTTTTCAGCTAACGTGAACAGAAAGGAAGGAGTGAGAGGCATCAGTAAGAAGGCTTCTGAATCAGGAGAATGAGTGACAAGGTGTTCAGGAGAGGGAACGGACAGGACAGTATGTATGTGTGGGCGTTGAGGTTTGGGACAGAGGGGTGCCTAGAACGACTCTCAAGGGGCTTCATTTACAGAGATGGGAAATGCCAGGTGGAAAGGAATGGGAGACATTGTGAAGTGAAATAATGAGCTTTCTTTGGGACAAAGTGAAGTTGGGGGTTTCTGTGAGATTCAGATAAAGAGGCCATATAGCGAGTGAGGAAATAAAAAATGATATTTGATGTTTATATACTCAATATTCAGACAATTTCAGTTTATGTTCTGGGGCTAGTTTGCTTATTCTTCATGACTCATTAACTTAGACTCATGGGTGTGGGACTTTTACTTGACTTAGCTTTTAAGTCTCAAAGATTTCATCCTAATCCTTAGCCAGAATTTTGCAAAGGTGGGTCATTGGTTTTAAAGGATACTGGACTCCAAGAGATACCTAATACTCACGGTCCTTAGCTGCAGACGAGAATGGGTCTTAAGGCAGTCTGAAAGCACTTGCTCTCATACCCACAGCTGTCCTGATATCCAGATCTTCTCTTGCTTGCCCCCCACTCCAGCCTTTGCTTCTCCGGCCTATCCCGCTGGTATTTTTTTTTTTTTTTTCTTCTTTCAAATCTGTCCCTTATTACGAAATTTCTCATCCTCCTGATTATATTAGCTTTCTTTCTCTGGACCTGATAACTATTTTTGGCTTCATCCTTCCCTAAATATCAGGACCAAGACTTTTTTTCCTTAATTTATCTTTATTCAGGCTCTTCAGTGACATTAAGTAGCTGTGACTCAGGCAAACTAGCACAGTTCCAAAGACTCTCAAATCAAGTAATTAGGCTCAGCAGATCAAAAATCAGATCCTTCTGGATAAACAAGCATTTTGATTTGGATAAATTCTGGAAATAATATCATTTTGAGATTCCTTGCTGATTTAAGCTTTGAAATTTCACATGCATCAGCCACACAGTCTCAGCTGGTAAGAACTCAGATATTTCTGTAAGGCTGATTTAACAATCTTACTACATAGGCCAAGGTTTCATCCTGGAACAGCATAACAAAGTGGGAAAGGTAGACCGATACAGTAAAAACTAGTCATTCAGAGCAGAATTTGAATCCCAACTCCATTGTTGATCAGCTGGAAGGCTGTGATCAATTGGTTTAACTCCTTTGACCCACAGTTTCCTCATCATGAAGGGTGGATAGTGGATAATCATTCTTCATAGGATTGTTGTTGTTGTTTGAGAATTGACAGACGTGATACATGAAAAGGGTCTAGGAGGGATTTAATAACTCTTGTTAATGCACAGTGACTTGTGCATTAGACCTATGTTGTCCAACATGGTAGCCACCACATTTGAGCTCTTTAAGTATGATTGGTTTGAATCAAGAAATGCTGTCAATTCTATGTGCTATCAATACGGATCAGGCTCTGAAGAGTTACTATAAAAAGAATGCAAGATATTTCATTTGTAGTTTTTTATATTGATTATATTACACATTGAAATTTAAACATTTTTGGATAATATTGATTTCATTATAATCTGTTTCTAGAATTTATCACACTGGGATTAATTAAATTAATTTAACCTGTTTCCTTTGACTTTATTAAAGTGAAAAATTAAAAGTTGGCAAACCCTGATGGCTCAGGTGTTAAGTCTGCCTCTGCAACATAGTCCATGTAAAGCCCAAGGACCTGGATTCATGACCCAGTACTGGGGTGGGGTCTGGGGAAACAACATGAACCACTAACTAAATAAATAAATGCTTCTTCCTCTCTGTCTCTCTACACCTTCCTGCCTATGCACCTTCATTCCTGTCTGCTTCCTTCCTCTTTAAAAAAAAATTACTTATGAGGCAGTCTGCTTCAGACATAGGATTTATCCTTAGGATTTCCAACACCTGAGGTTGTAAGCAAAGTACTCACCTGGATCTCACAGCAACCTCCTCAGCTGGTGTCTTTGTTCCATTTTTATCTCCTCTCCCTGACAACAGGGTCTTTCCAAACTTTGTTTTACAAAAGTAGAAAGCTGAGCCCTTCAGAGTACCTGCTCCTCCTGTTCTCATTTCCGTCTCTCTTCCTGAACATCATCTCTGCTCAACTATGAGGACTCCTTGTCGCTCCCCAGTCTCACCAGAGCTCTTGCATGACTTCAGTTGCTCATTCAACAAATAGATTTTAATAATTAACACAGAGTCCTGCAGGGTTCTAGGCACTGGGGAAATAGCAGTGAATAAGAGTTTTTGCTCTTAATTGCAATGGTGGAGTCAATGTGTGCTTTTCTCTGCATAGTATGAATTCTCGCCTTTCTGCTAACTTCCTAGAGTCTCCTCTCTAGGAAGTCTCTACTGAAAACAACCCATAGTCAAGCTTTCATAGCATTCCATCTTCATTTTCATCATAGCTCATATCCCACTTAATGTTATGTTGATTTATTTTTCAATCAAACTTATTTTTGAAAGAATTATAGATTCGCATGCAGTTGTCAGAAACAGAGTCAGCACATCTACCTTTTACCCAGTTTCCCTCACTTTTGATGTTTACAACTCTAGTATAATATCACATGCAAGGCATTGGCATTGACACAGTCCCCTTTGTATTCAGGTTTACCCATTTTTACTTATATCTGTGTCTGTGTGTATTTACCTCTATGCAATTGTCTTGCTTTCTTCATGTGTCCACTATCATCACAGTCAAGAGACAGAACATTTCCATTAGTACAGCAGTCTTTCATGTAGTCCCTTTATAAACGCACTCACTTTTTGATGATCTCAAGTCTCCTAAGCCCCTGGATACTACTTGTCCTTTCTCAATTCCTATAATTTTATCATTTAAATTTGCTATAGAAATAGAATCCTATGGTCTATAACTTTTAGGGACTGGCTGTTTTTTATTTGGCATGATTCTCAGAAGATTCATGCAAGTTGTGTGTTTGTTCAGTTTTATTACCAAGACCTAGTCTATTTAATGGCGGTATCATAGTTTGTTTACCTGTTCCATTCACCTGCTTTTATAATTTTATTATTTTTTTAATTTTTGAAGGACTATTGTCTCACAACATTATTTAGGTTTAAGGTATGCATCACTGTAAATCAACATCTATATATAGTATATTAAATTTATCAGTCCAGTTCTCCCTTCACCATATAATTGACATCTTTTACCAAATTTGCTGCTCCCGCCTCTTTCCCTTCTTGAAACCTCTAATTTGATTTATAAACTCAAAGTCAATTTTTGTTTGATTTAGTTCATTTGTTTGCTTGGTTGTTCTGTATATCACTATTCTCCTTCTGGCTTGTCTCACTGAGCAAAATTCCCTCTAGGTTCATCCACTGTGCTTAAAAAGTAAGAATTTTATTTTTTTAAACTGAGTAGTAGTATATCGTGTATATATACCACATCTGTTTATCCACTCCTCTGCTGATGGGCACCTCAGTGGTTTCTAGCTCTTGGTTATTGTAATTGCTTAATTAACATGGGAATGAATATATCTTTTCAATTTAGTGTTGTTTTATTTTTCGGGTTAACACTCAGAAATGGGATGACTGGCTCCCATGAAATATCCATTCTCAGGTTTTTGAGTAATCTGCATACTACTTTCCATAATGGTTGCATCAATTTATGCTACCAACAGTGTATAAGACTTTCCTTTTTTCCACGCTGTCGCTAGCAATTGTTTTCAGCCCTTCGGGTAATAGCCTTTCTCACACATGTGAGGTAGTATCTCACTGTTTTGACGTGCATTTCCCTAATAACAAGAGAGATGGAACATCTTTTTATGTGCCTGTTGACTACCTGTAAGTTTTTTTTGTAGAAGTGGCTATTCAGGTCTGCTGCATAATTTTACATTGGATTGTTTGTTTTTCTGATGTTGAATTTTATGAATTCTTTATATATTTTGTATACTAACCCCTTCTCTGTAGGATTTGTTTTATTTTGATTAGAATTTCTTTTACATGCAGACGTTTTTTAGTTTGATGTAGTCTCATTTATTTATTTTGGATTTCATTTCCTTTGACATTAGAGTTGAGTTTCCAAAGATATCTCTTAGACCAAGTCAAGAAATGCTTTGCCTATGTGCCTATGTGTTTGTCTATCTATTTTATAGTTTTAGGTCTTTCACCCAAGTCTCTAATTCATTTTGAATTAATGTTTTTGTATGGTGTTGGGTAGTGATCTAGTTTCGACCTTTTGCATATATCTGTCCAGTTTTTTCAACACCACTTATTGAAGAGCCTGCCCTTGCCCTATTGTATGCTCTTGGCATCTGTGTTGTAAATTATATATATATATATATATATATATATGTGATATATATATATATATATATTTCTAGGCTCCCAGTTCTATCCAATTAATCTGTACGTCTCCTTTTATTCCAACATCATACTGACTTGATTACTGTTGCTTTGTAGTATAATTTGAAGTCAGAGAGTGTGAAATCTCCATTTATGTTTTTTTTATTCAGGGTTGTTTTTATTATTCAGAGTCTCTTGTAGTTACAAATAAATTTCATAATTTTTTGTTTTATTTCTGTGGAGAATGTCTTTGGGACTTTGATGGGGATTTCATTAAATTTGTATGTTGTTTTAGGTAATATGGTCATTTTAATTATATTGATTTATTCTAGTCCCATGAGCATGGAATATCTTTCCATGTTTTTGTGTCTCCTGTTTCTTTTAACCATGCCTTATAGTTTTTAGAGTATAGGTCTTTCACGTCTTTGGTTAAATTTATTCTATGGTATTTCATTCTCCTTGATACATTTATAAATGGGATGGTTTTCCTGAGTTCTTATTCTACTTGTTTGTTATTTACATATAGAAATGCAACGAACTTTTGTACATTAATTTCATCATCTGCCACTTTACTACATTCGGTTATTTTTTCCAGCATTTTTTTTTTCTTGCTGGAGTCTTTTGGGTTTTCTTTATATATTATCATGTCATCTGCAAATAGGTATAGTTTTGCTTCTTTCTTTCCAATTTGGGTATCTTGTTTGTCTTTTTCTTGTCTTATTCTACTGACCAGGACTTCCAACACTATATTAAATAGAATGGATATCCTTGCCATTTTCTTGAACTTAGAGGAAAAACTTTCATTTTTTCCACTTTGAATGTGATGTTGACTATGGGTTTGTTTTTTATAGCTTATATTATTTGGTGGTACATTCCATTATACCCATTTTTTAGGATTTTTAACATAAAAGGGTGTTTGCTCTTACCAAATGCCATTTTTTGCTTGTATTAGATGATCACATGATTTTGTCTTTCGTTGAGGAAGGATCATTTTTATTGATTTGTGTATGTTGAATCATCCAGCATCCCTGAATGAATCCCCCTTGATCATGGCCTGTGATTATTTTAATAAATTGTTGGATTTGATTTATAAATATTTTGTTGAGGATTTTTTGCATCAATATTAATCAGAGATATTGGTCTATAATTTTCTAAATTTTTGGGATCTCCTTTTCTGGTTTTGGAATCAGAGTAATATTGATGTCATAAAAAACTCTGTCTTATATTTTGGAAAAGTTTGAGAAAGATTGATATTAATTCTTCTTTAAAAGTTTGGTAGATTTATTCATAAAACTGAACTGGGACTTTTGTTTCTGGTGTTTGTTTTTTCTTTTTGGGACTTTTGTTTTTCGTGTTTGTTTTTTCTTTTTGAGACTTTTGATTACTGTTTCAATTTTTGTGTTGTAATTTGTTCAGGTTTTCTATTTTATCCTGATTTAGTCTTGAAATATTTTTGTTATATGTTTCTAAGAAATTGTCTATTTCTTCTAGGCAATTCAATATTTTTGCCACATAGGTGTTTATAACACTATCTTAGGAATCTTTATGTTATTTTAGTATATGCTGTAATTTCTCCTTGTTCATTTTTCTCTCTCCTTCTCCTTATTTGTGAGCCTGGCTAATGGTGTCTACTTTGTTAACCTTTTCAAAGAACCATTTTTTGGATCCATTGATTTTTTCGAATGGTATTTTTGATCTGCATTTCATTTATTTCTGCTCTAATTTATTTCTGCTCTAATTTTCATTTTTTCCTTCCTTCTACTGACTTTTGGGTTCATTTCTTCTTCTTTTGCTAGTTCCTTTAGGTGTAGGCTTAGGTTTTTTATTTGTAATTCTTCTTTTTTTCCTTAGGTAGGCCTGTATTGCTGTAAGTATCCTTCTTAGTACTGCTTTTGCTACATCCCATCGGTTCATTTACTTATTGAAAGAAACCTAAGTAGTTTCCAGCTTGGGGATATTATGAATAAAGCTACTAAATTTATGTGAGCACATGTGAGCATAAATTTCCATTTCTCTGAGATAAATACCCAAGAGTACGATTTCTGGGTCATATATATATATATATTGGTTTATTTATCATTCTCTCTAGACTATTGATTCTTTGAGGGCAGGTTCTTATCTCTCTTTATATTTACATCACATGTGTCTGACATATAACAATAAATATAGAAGGACAGAAAGAAGGAAGGAAAGAATTCTGTCATTACTATCAGTTGTTAGCTTTTCTACCCCCATGCCTCCCAAGATCTTTTATTTTTAAACAAACCTCGTGACTCCAGTACTAGACAGTGCCTGGAATATAGTAGTTGTCTAATCAATATGTGTTGAATAGCACAAGGAACATTCTGGAACATAGAACAACCCTCCTCTTATTTGTCTCACTTCTCAGCACCCTGCTTCATCACTCAGGCCTAACATGGGCATACACAGGCACACACACTCTGGGACCATGATCCTAGAAATTTTTCTGTAACAAAGTCAACAGCTAACACATGTGGGGCGGAGGCTATGAAATGTGGCTAACAGCACGCTAGCCTTGTCTGTGTGACGGCCGGCGGAATTACAAATGAAAGGTTTGGGGACCAGGTAGCTTGGTGGACTCATTCCAATGAGAATACAGGATACACTTGAAATAAGAATGCTTCTTTGTGACTCATTAAGCTGCTCTCTGTTCCTCTTTATTAGGCATGTGTCTGCCATGCCCTGCAAAGCTATGACATTCAAAAGTGCAAGAGTCAGGCAGAAATAAAAACATTTCACTTCAGTGCCGAAACCATGTGCCCCTTAATCTGAAATAAATCTGTGACAACTGACTGATACTTCTTTCAGACAGTTGTGGAGAGAGGCTTGACTTGTCCTAGTGAATCAGAGTCTTCAATATTTTTAGTCTTGTTAAAAAAAGTTTCCATAGCAACAGCACCATCATCTAGGGCAAATGTTATCTCTTTATGTCAATAAAATGAGGAGCTATCCTGCAAGTACCTAGTGCTTTGAAAGGAAAAAATGTCTTCTCCATAAAAATTAATTTCTTCTAAGACTTTGCCATTAATCTTCATTTGTAAGCCCTGATTTTTTTTTTCCCTCTGTAAGTGAGGGATAATCAGCATACAACTACAAAATCCAAGACTAACCTTCCTTATATCTGTTTGCACAATACCATTAATTCTATTACTTGCTTGAAGCACAGAGCTTCACTTGTGGCTTTTTAATTTATCCATAGGAGGCACAGGCCAATTAATTGGACCTTGGACAGAGCACTGTGTACTCTGAGAGACAATGGGGAAAAGCATATGAGAACACATACATGGTAGATGATACAGCAGATGACTTAGTTCCTCTGGGTTCTTTCTCAGTACCTGTGGACCAGAATGAGGAGTAAGTGTTGGTTAGTTCAGTTAGACTCTATTATTGATCAGAACTGAAATTGGTAGTATTCGTAATGGTTGATTAATATATTGAATTTTGGAACTGTGGTAAAGCTTATACCCCTAAAGTGTAAAATTAAACCATAAAACTTAAATCTAACAGTTGAGACTTTTTTTTTCCCTACTGGAAAAGGTCAGTATCGGATCAAAGCATGACAGGCTTACTGGAGAAGCACAGTTGGTGTACATTCAAGTCTCCTGGTGCCAGAATGCTGGTAAGGTCTCAGGGTCTCCCCAAAACTTTGCTTTCTCTATTCTCAGACTCTTATGTTTTTCATACTTAATACATTCTAAATCTAGATAGGAGTAATAATTAATGATATGCCATAATTTTTATTAGTAGTTTTTATTAGGGGTACATATAATGATGCAGTCTCTGGGAAGAAAAGGTTACAAGGTTAAAAGGTTACAAGGTTAAAGATTATAAGGTTAAGGCATTATTGCTTGCTTATCATGTCTCAAGCACAGAGATAAGCAATTTATAGATATTGTTGCATAGAATTTTCCCATGAACCCTACAGAGAGAGCATTTTCAGTTTTGTGGGACAAGACGTAGCGGGGTTATGAGACTTGTTGGCAAGGATCAGAGTCAAGATATGAACACAAATCTGGGTGGTTTTGTCATATGTCCGTTTCACATTTTCCAACCAGCTTCCTTTCAATATATTGTTCATAAAATAGTTTGAAAATCTTTAAATTCTGGCGCTATAAAAACCTTATAAGTCATGGGGTTCAACTTCATGATGTCACAGATGAGGAAACGGAGGCAGAGAGAAGGGACACACCCAAGGTGGTCAAAAAGGTTGCTGTACCACTGAGAATAAGTATAGCTGAGGAGAGGAGAGGGTATTTTCAGGTTCTTGAAATGTCTCCATCTCCTGCACACAGTGTGTGCCCCAGGCCTTCCTTTCTGGGGCTATCCTCTCTGGACCAGGCTTCAGTTGCTCAGTCACTTCTTTAGACAATGACCCTTGGCTCATTCTTCCTTTTGGGTCACAATCCTCCAGACCTCAAGGTGCATGCTCATCTATACCCCGTCCCCTTCTTGTCTCTAGTGAATCTGTATCTTCTGATTCACCCTCCAAGTTGACCATGAATGCGTGTGAAGACGATGATGGAGCAAGAGGAGAGAAGATTCTCCAGTGCCTGGGCTTGGAGGCATTGCTCACATCTTTGTTTTCTACCTCAAGACAATGACTGATGGTGATAAATTTAATGGGGATGGAAGGGAGGGTGGCAGATGCATACGCCATGGTGCAGAGATAATGTAGGTGTCAGGACCTTAACCAGGCTTTTAAATCACACAGCAACCTCTCACTTTCCCTTTAGCATCAAGTGGCATGGCATAGTGTAAGGAATGAAAAGAGAGGCATCTGAACACCATTCCATTTTTCTACACCCATGATGTCGCTGATGGGCCACTACTCTGTGCACTGGGATGGTTTCAGTTGTCTTCTCAGCACAATGTTCCAGGCACTCACTTCCATGGACTACAGTGATCACAGGAATGAGATGAACTTATTTACTATCCCCAGTGTTGTTGAAATCTCCGGAGACAGGCAGTTTCCGACATAAATGAACCTCTATTTCTCTCAATGTGAGAAAGGAGAAAATAATAACGGATATGCATAATTGTTGTAAGATTTAGAGATAACATATGTAAGACCACAGAAGACTCCATGGGGCCTGGTACATAGTAGGTCCTCAGTAAATCTACACTGTTATTATTATAAGGTTAGTGCTGATTGAGGGGAAGGGAGGCATGATGCCAAGATCTGCATTACAGGGAAGTTGGGAATTGTGCAAGAACGCACCTCTTGGTCTCCCTTTGTTGTCTTTCTTTATCTATGACATCACATGTATGTACATATATATGTATGTATGTTTCAGGTCTAATATAGACGGTTGAACAGACCTCTTCGGAAACAAAGCTCAGGCATCTCATTGCTGATTGCCTGCTTCCTGCTCCGGCAAGTGAGGAAAATCATGACGGGTGAGCAGTTTGCCCCATAGTAGCCCAGTTCTGGTCATGCAATTTGTAGGGAGGGCTGAACAAAACTCCATGCCAAGCCTAGTTCAGTTTTCTACAAAACATAATAATTTGACTCTAGAAATAGGACTAACACTGGAAGTTGTTATACGCTTTGAAAAATCCAACCCTTTATCAGTGACATGTTTATTTAAAAACACCTTTCTTTGCAGAATATGGAAATTTTTTTAAGCTCTTCATTGAGTATCACTGATTTGTTTAATGTGCATCTTAATGTCTCTAGCTATGTATTATTTGCTATGATACGTGAACTCCTAAGGGCAAGGATGATGTCTGCTTCATTTATTTTTTAGAGCACACAGAAATGCAATGAACAACTAGGTTTTTAATCCATTTGTAAGCTGTCGTTGCAGAATGGAATATAAACAATGTTCCATATCAGTAAGGAATATTATTTTATTCTTAGTTAAGACTTTTAAGAAACAGAAATCTAGTGAAACATTTCTACTAGAACAGCAATGGCTACCCTTACATGCAGTACAAATGCCCACTTATTAATCTATTTTAAACTATCAATAAGAGCTTGCCTGATATAGAAAACAGGAAATATGCTGAAAACTATACAGAAGAAATGAAAAGTCATCTTTAATTTCCATTCTGGAAGAGAATCATTATGAATATATTGGTATTTTCCCCTATATGATTCATTTTTAAGTGTCATTAATATTATTTAATTCCAAGCTAATCTTAAGACTTCCAAAATCCTTCTCACTGGGATTTCCATCCTTTCAGTTGGTGATCCCATATTCTTTTCAGGAAGAATTATTGTTTTGTCATTTTTTTATGTATTGAAACATGTTAGGAGCTAAGGGAAAGTGTTTGCCATGAGCTGCTAGTGACTGTCTCCTGTTTTGAAGGAAACTTGTGGTTACCATGAAGGAAAATTTAATCCATCTTGCCCCAGTGCATTTGTTCTCTGGAGAGTCAGCTGAACTACCTTTGACTGTTTCCCTAGGATTATGTCACCCACCAAGGTAACTTTCTGTTTCAGCAGGTGATGTTAAGAAACAAAACAACACCCTTTAAGTTAATCAGTTTTGGAAAAGAGAGACTGGCTTTATATCCCAGGGCTTTGATGTGTTGAGTTGCTCCTGTAAGGATCTGCCCCTCTCTTGTTTGATTGACAAGATTGTTCCTATATATTGGGGCCATCAAGCAGCCCAGTTACAGAGGTAGAGACATTTACCCTGAGTAAACTTCTACCTCTCATTGGGACTTTCTGAAATCTTGGGTGCAAGTTTCAACTCTACAAGAAGAGTAGCTCTAGCAAGATCAGGTAAGTGCTTCTCCACATTTGTAACTTCCTTCCACCCAAGGGGGAAGTCCAGAGAACTTTGCTCAAGTGACAGATCACAAGTGTGAATTGGGAGCTCAGATTTGGAAAAATAACTTTATAGACTATTTTAAGTGATTATGAATTGGGAGCATTCCATAAATGCAATATTCATTCTTATTTCAGCAGCTTATGTATGTTCTGTCTAGTGAGACACCCATGAGGGGAGTGATTCTAGCTCCTGAAAAAGCATAAGAAAAGCATAAATGATCAAAAGCCAGAGAGGACAGACCTGGCAGTAGATTGAGATTATGTTTTAAACACTTCTAATGCTTCCCATCACTTGGGTTTAAATTGATTCACAATGAGGTATCTATTACAGTAGAGACATAGAAGAGAGGCAATTTGTTGTAAGTAGGACAGATGTTGATGAATGGCCACCAAATTAGGTGCCAGATTTCATAGTGTTGTCTTCCTATCTATGTTTTGAAGTGGGTTGTGTCAGTAACAATACATATGGGGCATATGATTACTATTTATCTACCTCCTCCATTCCATTCCCCATCCAGGACTTCAAAATAATTTGAAGTAAAGCATGTAACATGCACCCACATATCCTGGATATAAACATAAACAATTGATTTGAATTCATGTGTTATATTTAGGTATGCATTACATTTGATGTGACTGAGATTCTGTCAAGCTTCTTTAGTGCACAAGTCAAATCCAGCAGTTGGTTCACAATAAGGAAAGTCCCGAGTATGCCCTGGGTGTCAAGGGACCATAATCAATTCATGGAATCTACACTAGAGCCAGTGAGGGGAAACTCTGGGCACCTGTGTTGGAGTGTGTGGGCTTTTACAATTCTTGATTCTTTTTTCCTGAAATGCTAAGAGTAAGTTCTCTTTGGTAGTAATCAACATATTATTGGTTGCCCCATGGAGGGCATCTGGGTTGTTAATAAACTCTTTCCTTTCCCTCTCTGGAGTAACAGCATGAAGCTGACATACATTATCCTTGGCCCCCTGGCCCTCCTGCTCCTGGTTGGCTGCGGCTGTGTCTGCAGCACCTCCAGTGGGAACCTACGCACCTTTGTGGGCTGTGCTGTGAGGGAGTTTACCTTCCTAGCCAAGAAGCCGGGTTGCAGGGGCCTTCGGATCACCACAGATGCCTGCTGGGGTCGGTGTGAAACCTGGGAGGTGAGTCCTAAGATGGGCCCAGGTGGCACTGCTGTCAGGGCCAGGCATCTGGCCTGATTCCTAAGTGTTCACTTTTTAATGAAGTAAGATGAAAGAAATGGATGTCTATGGGTTCTCGTGAATTAAAAAATCAAGGTTATTTGGCATCCTTCAGAAATAACCTAAAAGAAACATGATATTGCTTCTCTAACAACACATGGGATAAAATGTCATAATTTTATTTATATGGTATCTGTGTATTTGATAATCACTTATGGGAGGTCAAGAGGCGCTATTTTTTACAGCTGACGTGGAAGAATTCAAGGGGTGGGTGACTGCAAAGTCATGTAGAGAGTTACTGGAAAGTTGGGAAAAACTTTTTGGATCAAGTTTATAAACAAAAAGACCTCCCTTTATTCCTTCATCTGTGACAAAGCGAGCTAGTTACTGAGAGAGACCCTAAAAGCAGGTGAAGGTGGGTCCTCAGCCCCCCAATTCATCCACCACTCTTTCTCCTCCTCCATACATAATTCCTGGAACCCTCAGAGATTATTACATTGAGCTCCTTTATGTTCAGTGTATCTATCATTTTAAGAGGCATTACTTTTAAAATAGGGATAACAATTCCAAGCAAAATTAGAGCCCTGTAGGGCTGAGATGATAGAGATATTTGAAAGATGAGAAGGAAGAGGGTCATTCAGCACCTCATCAATCACACCATATAGTGACTGTGGACACTTCCTTCTGAGACCCAACTTGATTACTGATGAAGTACCAGCTCTGACCTTGTCCCTCTGCCTCAGAAAACTTTAATGGCCCCATACCACTGCACATTCAGTAACAGCAAGGCCCTCAGCAATATGGTGTCTGCCTGTCTTCCCAGTGAATAGATGTATTCTGAGTTTTGTTTTTTTGGGGCTGATGTTTAAGGATTTTAGAAACTAATTTCAAAAGTGAAATTTCACTTTTAGTTCATTTCCCATATTCCTTCAGATTTCCATGCGTCATTATTAAATTTATTCCTTGATATCTTTCTCCAGTGCCAAATCCTTCTCTTCAGACTCTCGAACCCTTGATAAGTCGTTGACTATTGTGTAGCTTTTGTCTTACTTCCTCCCCCACCACACATACTATATTTTATGTTTTTTGAGGTCTGAAGTTCATTCTTGTATCTTTTACTGCTCTTGTCAAATTGGTGTGTAGAAACAAGGCATTCAGTAAAAATTTGCTGAATTATAAGGGATTAAACTCTACCCAGAATTACACATCCTCCAGCCCAATCAAGGCCAGTTTAGATCCCACAGGCATCACCAGAGGACACTGCTGTTAGGAAAAATACCTTTCTGAGCAGCCTGCTATCACTTAGATAAAATTATGATTAAACTCCCAAATTAAATGATGTTACATCATCACACATTAGTTTTATTGTTGCATCATTCAGTAACTTGAGACCTAATAACCAAATGAAAATTCATTTGCTAGGGTATGGTGACTGTGATTTGACATCAAACGAACTCAGGGAACATTGGCAGCACTTTTTCATAATCAGGGCTTCACTTAGTGGGGTGTCTCTGTTATCTGGGCTATTTGGAACCTTTTCTGGGCTCAAATCTCAAACCATTGCTGCCTCCCAATTCAGTTCATCTTCTCTTCTCCTCTTAAATTGATGAAAATCTCTAACTGGTTCATGGTCATCCACAGGAGGTCAGGGACTGTGCTGTCACTGGAGAAATGGAAGCACCAAGACCATCAAAGAATAAGATTCTCCTTAAATGTTACCTAGCTTTTCTTTTCTGCCTTCACCGTGCTATGAAAGGAGATAAAGGAATGAGATTTATTTCCCCAGGAATCTGAAAGTTTCTGAGATATCAAGCAATATAAATTATGCACTTATTTTTGGTAACTTAACTGGGGAGCATGTCTGAAAATAAGGATATTCATGATGACAAAGTGATTGGATTTACTTTGATGGTGGACCTGTTCCAGAAAAATAGCCTTTGCTGATTACCTGGGTTTAGGATTGGCAGATACAATAAAAAACAAGATCATACACAACCAGAATGCCCAGTTAAAATGGAAGTTCAGATCAATGACTTTTTTTGATATAAGTTTTCCCTAAGCAGTATTTTACACATGCCTATATCAAAAAGATTGTTGTTTATTTAAAATTCAGATTTTACTGATTGTCCTATGTTTTATCTAGCAACTTTACCTGGGCTTCCAGGTTACTGAGTGTAAGCAGGTATGAAGCAAATCGAATGTTACCTGAGAAGTAGGAGGAAACCGTTAATGTTAAATTCATGGCTCTCAGCAAAAGGAAAGCCATTATTTTCAAGATATTCAGGCAAGAACTTTATTTTGGGCCTTCATTAAACTTATTTTACTTGGTAGGACAAGAAAGGTGATATCCTTTGACAGCTTATAAGTTAATGTTTTCATTATCACTTATTTATTCTCACAATTATTCTGATAAGAAATAGCAGATTACTTTTATTGAACAGTTATTTGATGGGAGGCCTTTGAATTATTTATTACCTCATCTCTCTTCACTGTGAGATGGGTCTTTTGCTTTACAGAGGAGGAAACTGAGGCTTCAAGAAGTGAAGTGGGTTTTCCAAGATCTCACTAGATCTGACTGTAGGGTTAGAAATTTTAACGATTACTTGCTCTGATTTTCTGACTGTGTGCTCTGTGTATCTAAATTATTTTTGAATTTAAGATTAATGAAAGGTGAAGGAAGGAAGTAAGGACAGTACATGGGACACTCAGGGTGCTGCGTGACTCTGTTTTCTTTCATTATTTCAACAAGTAGTTATTGAGAACCTCCTGGGTGCCCTGCTGCTCTTAGTGTTTGAGGCACAGCAGTGAGTAAAATGGGCAAAAAAATCCCTGTTCTAATGGAATTTGCTTTTTAGAGTGGGGGAAATACAAGACAAATAAATGAAACCACATGGTAATGACACGTCCTGTGGATAAAAATAAAGCAGGAAAAGGGATAGAAATTTGCAGGATGTTGTCCTTTTAAACAGGGTGATCAGGAAAGCTTCCTGAGAGGGTGACATTTGAACAAAAACCTAAGGTTGCTGATGGAGTGAATCATAAGGGGGAAGAGCACTCCGACAATGGGAACGGCACAGATGCAGACCGCGGACTGGGGTGGGTTTGAGGAGCCATCAGAAGACCGCTGTGTCTGGAGCAGAATGAGGAAGTCAGTAAGATGGAGTTGTTGGAGACAAAGCAGAAGGTGAAGGTGCAGGGAAGATGGGAGAGGGTCTTGAGAGTGACGATAAGGCCTTTATGACTTTTACTCTGAGTGATGGGAAATGACTGGAGCTTTGTGCAGGGGGATATGACCTGAGTCATGTTTGAATGAGATCACTAGGGCTGCCATGTTGGAAATAGATGGTAGTGGGTCACGTAGAAGCTGGGAGTTCATTGAGAAGGCGTTGGCGTTGATCAAGATGATGATTCATTTGATAGCTATTTATTGGCTACTTACTGTGTGCATGAGCTCTTCAGGGAGCTCAGGATATGGTGGTAAACAAAATCAGTGTCCTGCTTTCAGGAATTTGTTTTCTACTGGGCATAGACAGCTTAGTAAGTAAACATGAACAGCCAGTGAGTTTCTGCTACTGGTAAACCACACCACAAAGAGAAGCAGGATGCTATGTTCTAATGGGCTCCTTGTTTTCTACCTGTGGGGACAGAAACCCATCTTGGAACCTCCCTACATTGAAGCTCATCATCGAGTCTGCACCTACAATGAAACCAAACAGGTGACGGTCAAGCTGCCCAATTGTGCCCCAGGAGTTGACCCCTTCTACACCTACCCTGTGGCTGTCCGCTGTGACTGTGGGGCCTGCTCCACTGCCACCACGGAGTGCGAGACCATCTGACGTTGGCGTGGCTTGGAGGACACAGCTGGCAGCTGTGAGCCTCGCGGACCCACCTGCAGGGGCAGCACAAGCAGTTTTACCCCCAGAATTCAAGAACTGTTTGATTTTGACCACATCTGTGGAGGAGGGTCCCTGACTCCCTTAGATGCAATTCTGCCACAAGACAAATGCAAAACATTACTTCTGCTTTCATTAAAATAATTTCTCTTGTTCATACACCTCCAAAGTCATTTTTCTTTATCTTGAATCTCCTAGCATAATTTGTATATCACAATCCTCCCCCAATGTGGACTTATATGCTATGCCAATGATTTAAATGGGCCGGGCATACTTAGGATGTGGGATTAGAAAGTCTATAAATGTTCACATCTTACTTAATGACTGGGCAGAAATGAATAAAACTAATGCTTTTGTCCCTACCTCTAAAAATCCAACTGCAAAATTTTTTAGAGAGTATACCCCTCTTCCTTTTAACTGAGTAATCATCTATACAAGAAATAAAGACGGCTCAGATTAAAAAAGAAAAGGCAATAATAGCTCAAATTATAAAGTGTCTCAATTTGGGTGATTTTGTCAATTCTTCAGTTCCCTTAAGCTCCTTAATAAGAGGTCCCATTGTGATTAAACAACACACACACACACACACACATGCACACACCCCAGAAAAAAATACATAGCTAGAGCTATCATTTAGACTTAAAAACTTATGAGCCAACTTATGTTTTTAGATTCCTAGGCTGATCTCCCCAAACTGTACCCAAAATGATCAAATATTCTCCAAACTGTGCCCAAAATGATCAAATATTCTTCCCCATTCCATGGATACTACATTTAATGGTAACTTACAAAACTCAGACATTTTACACATCTCTAGGGGTAACACTGCACTGCTGCCACAGAGGAGAACATGTGTGATTGTCCTGCTCCTGCTGGCTCTACAATCAAACAGCAGCTGCTTCTCTGTGACTCTGTCTTTAAACTGTGGTAGAAGACCTTTTTCCTGACCCTAATGCAAAAGTTAGTCTGCCAGCAATTTCCCATGGTACTGTGGAGGCTGTAGCGATGTCCTGTGGTCTCCTGTTATCGCGACCAAGGACAAGCCAGCACAGCCTCCCTACTCTGCAGCTGTACATAACTGATGAGTTGCCAGTAGAAACCACACATAGCCAAGGAGATGAATCATTGTCTCAGAGTATAAAAGGAGCTCCCCTAGACCCACTGTTGCTCAGCTTTGGGTAACAATACCCCTGGTCCACCACCGGGGCTTACAATAAAGTGCCTTTTCTCTACCTTTGAGTGCCCAGCTGTCAGTCTTCTCACCTTCTGGAGGTTCTGCCATAATATAACTAGAGTTATGCAGGTGTCTTTAATTCTGACATATTGGGGTTTAAAGTTAACCTTGTTCTTTTTTTTTTCATACTATGCCAGGATAATCTATATTAATACCAAAAAACATGCTCTCCGTATTTTGAATTCATGAAAACTTTCAAAAAGGCTTTTTAGTCTTTAATCTACTTGGAATTACAATACACAAAATGAATTAGGAGGTTATTTTTACTTACACGAATTTAGGGTGTCATGTTTAGTAAGGGACACAGATACCTCTGACTATCGTGAGTCCAAAAGGTAGCTCAGCCAGCATTCATACCCCTGACACATCACAGTCAGGAGTCCGGCGCTCTCTTTGAGGAATCCTCAAAGAGGATTTCTTTGAGGTCCTCATGAAAACAGTCATGCAAATGTTGGTATTGATGTTGTGGGACTGAATGCTGCAGTGAACATCTGGGAATGAAGAGCAGGAGCAAAATTCACCCCAACCTTTAGTACAGATCTCTTGGTAGGCAAGAAAGTTGTTGAGTGCATGGGGTCTATGCCGGGACAGTGAGTGGTGATTAGGGATAATAATGGGAGGCATCATCTAGTGTTTTCAATTAAGAACTTTAGCAGGATTTTCTGAGGGAAGGGGACACGTAAGAAAACTTGGAGGAAAAGGCAGAAGCAGTACGGGCCTGCCAGAATTGGAGAGAAATGAGCACAGGTAAGGATCCTGGCAGGAAACAAAGGATACACTGCAACAAAGAGTCTCTAAATATGTGACCTGACTTAAGGAATCTGACGCAGGGTGCAATATAGTTCTAAGTACTTGTTTAGAATTAATGGGCAAGGCTAGGCTGAAGGAACAAGAGGAAGTGATTAGACCTCAACTGTAGATGAGGAGGCCTCTGGTCTTCAGAAGGAGGTGGCCATTGCCAAACTGAGGCCTTGGAGGTAGGGAGGTGGGGAAGCAAACATCCCAGCTTCACTCCCCTTCTGAACCTGATCTGCAGAGTCAAATGGAAAGGCAGAGAGTGTGGAAACCCATTGATTGAGTCCATAGATATTAACCTCCTAGGAAGCAGCTTGAAGAGTGAAGAGTGGAAACAAGGGATAAAATCCAGCATAGCTGTCTTTTAGGAAATGTAGCCAGAATGCCATAAGGAGTGATGAAATATGTAATGTAGTGGATTGGGATGGAATACACAGGGGAAGGTGTGGAATGGCTATTACAATCTAACATCTGAAAGATTTGGGAACAATACTCATTACCAGCACTGCGGGATTAGTTGGTTATTAAAGGCAATCAGCAGAGCACCTGAAGACAAAAGGTTCAGAGAGGTGGGCCAGAGAATTTAGCTGCAGGTTATGGTGACCTGGAGGGTCAGTGAACTTCCTTTTCACTAAAGCAAATGGAGTGTGCAGGTGAGGGGCCACCTGTATGGCATGAAAGCTGAAATTAAAGTGATTCTCTTCTCCTGAAACTGGAGGGAAGATTGTTGAAAATCAGGCCTCGGAGCAAATTAGGAGAGCAGCTAAATTATGAAAAGGCTGAATCCACCAACTGGCAAGGTGAGCATTGTTGTTGTAACCGGCAGAAGGCTGCCATGGCAAACAGAGACTATTGATCCATAGGCGCTGTAGTGCTGCTTACTAGTCCATCATGTCCCCAGGTTGTGGTGTTCAAAAACTTTTCATAGTAAAGATATAGTCAGGAAAATTAATAAAAAAAGAAAAGTATCTATGTTGGTGCTAAAGGTGAACCTTTTAAAATTTCTTTTCCCTCTTCCTTTCTCCCTCCCTCATTTCAATATTAACTCTACTTTTGCACAAGATACTATATTTGGGAAATAAAGATAATTATCCATAATTATCTTTAAAATAAAAACAATCATTACATATTGCTACCAGTATGAATTTTGTAGTAGAAGCAGGACCCTTTATATTAATTCTTTATAATTCTTGTGTCAGCCATGCTTGTATTCATTATTTTTGCCTTTCTACATATGATGAACTGAGTCTCAGAAACAT
Source organism: Solenodon paradoxus (assembly GCA_004363575.1). Lineage (NCBI taxonomy): Eukaryota > Metazoa > Chordata > Mammalia > Eulipotyphla > Solenodontidae > Solenodon > Solenodon paradoxus. Next base: position 10,085 of record RJWH01004001.1, on the reverse strand, counting down.
CAAATAATTTGCCCAAGGTCAGACAGATAGGCAGAACATGCAGGTTTTTCCTGACCTAGAAGCAAATCCTTTCCACTAGAGCAGAGTACAGACTTTTTAGGGGTATTCCTTAGAAGTCTTTTGTGCTTACAGAAGTCTGTGAATTGATTGATGTCAGATTCTCACTCACCTTGAGTAGCATGTTTCTGGTCACTCCTGGAGGTAACTCAGTGCTAATTTAGGTTGTTTTATGGAGATTACAATTTCCTGCATAATCTCTAGAAAGATGTTTTGCTATAGTTCAAGTTTACAACAGGAGAGCCTAAAGGAGAAAAAGAGGAGGGCTTCCAAAGAAAATTTGAAAAGATTGGTGTGGAGATGAAAGTTAGATGTCCTCAACTCTTCTCCTAGGCAATGTCAAGAGCATGATAGTCAGTACCCTATAGGGGAGCATTAGATAAGGTGAATTTTTTAAAAAAATTTCTTTCCAGGCCACAGATGGCAGAGCCAGACTCTTGGCCTTTACATGGCCTGCACCTTAGCCACTGGGCCTCAGGGGTGCACCAAAGTTAACTCAGCACCAACTTACTCTTGGAAATATGTGCATTTTGTTATTAAAAAAAGGTAAGTAGAGAGGATTTTGCTGAATTTTACCCCCTCCATGGAACATTTTTGAATGAATATAAATTCTCACAACTCTATTCTCTATCTGTCCTGAGTGGTTTATGTAGAAGCGGCACTTTTCCTGGAGGAGAGGACAAATTCCTCCCCGCCCCACTCCCAAGGCAGTTAGCACATCCAGACCTCTACATTTTCATTCATTCCATTTCTTTGTTGAACTAATCATTTTCCATTGATTTAAATAGTACTTCATGCTTCCCTTCTTCCATTGGTTAGAAAATGAATGGACCATCAGGAAATTACCAAATTCTGCCGGAGTGACCAAATTAACTCTTCATATGTTATGACAGAGCCTCCAGACAGCTGAGCACTCAAAGGTGGAGAAAAAACGCACTTTATTGCAAGCCCTGGTGCTGGCCCAGGGGTATTGTTACCCAAAGCTGAGCAGCAGGGGGTTTAGGGAGCAACTTTTATACTCTGAGACAATGATTCATCTCCTTGGCTACAGGCGTGTAGTTGGTCACAATAACAGGATGTAGCTGCAGCCTCCATAGTACCCTGGGGCGATTCCTGGCAGACTAACTTTTGCATTGGGATCAGCGAAAAGGTCTTCTATCATACATATAGATTGTTTTTAGCGTAGTAAAAAGCATTTCTGAGATAACAAACTATTTATCTAACTAAAAACAATGTGACTTTGTTAAACAAACTGTGTTTCACAAAGTTTTCTCTAAGGTGGTTTAACAATAAGAGGCAGAGACAAGGGAGCCAGATGGACTCTAAGTGAGACTTTATTGTCCTTTAGTGCAGGCCGGGAAAGCTCCTTTCTGAGAAGAGACAGAAGGAGCCATCCAATGGAAGCAGTGAAAGAGAGGTTTTTAAGGGGAAGTCTCTGGCAAGCACGGGTCAGGGGTAGGGGTGGAATCCTGATACACCACCTGGATGTAGATTTAGGGGTAGGGAGTCTTATCAGGATGGCTGGAATGTTAGGAGGCGGAGGGATGGGGGTGGATTCCTGACTTCGGTAAATGGGAGGTGGAGTTGAACAGTATCTGGTCTTGCTTCAGATTGCAAAACATTCCATTTCTCATGCTGGGCTGGAAAGAGACAACTTTCAGTTTTTTGTTTTCTTTTGTCTCCTGTCTCATTCCCGCCTTTTTTTTGTTGTTGTTGTTAAATAAAAGATGAAGGGAAACAAGGCCATGCCATCTCAATTGCTACATCCCGCTGAATGGGGTTGAAGTGGCACCCTGAGAGAGCCAAGCCTTGTTTTCCTGTAAGAGAAGGAGGTTAGGATTAGTGATACCCGTGGCAGTCCATCTGATGAAGTTAACTAGAAGTTGTATAAGGCAGAGACCAAACAGAAGGCAGATGAGAAAGGGTGAGAATGGAATGAGAACTGGGAGTATCTAGGAAGACCAGAAAAAGAGGGTGGGGATTGAGTGTTTTCTCGGAGCTGGGTGGCTTTATTAGGGAGTTTGAAGGGTTTTTTTCTCTATCTGTCCTGAGTGGTTTTTGTAGAAGCAGCTTTCTTCCTGGAGGAGAAGACAAATGCCACTGCCCCCGAGGCAGTTAGCACCTCCAGGCCCCTACAGTTCTGCAAGACAACTGAAGAGAGAGAGTTAATTTGGTTATGAAGGCCTGAGGATGGTAGGAGGCGGGAGGTGCCACTTGATGCCTAATATGGGAGGCTATCTCTTGAGTGACCTGAGAAATAAATGTTGGGCCGTTATTGGATTGGAAAGAGGCAGGGAGGCCAAAACTGGGAATGATTTCTTTGAGGAGTGCTGTAGATACTTCATGGGCCTTTTCAGAGGCAGCAGGGAAGGCTTCTTCCACTGGCGCTGCTGTTCCTTTGTTCCTTTGTGGAGGGTCCGTCCTGGTCCTGGTGCGTACTACACGTGGGACACATCTCGCACGTCAGACTTGTCCATGGGCTTTCCTTATTGATCCAGGTGATTGCATTTCTTGGCCAGGTGGTGCCAGGGGCAATCACTGCCCTGTATCCAAACTTTGATCCCTGATCTAAGGCTTGCTCCTGTGGGGGTCCCCACATTCCAGCCTTTTTCTTTTTTTAAATTGGGGAGAAAAAAGATTGGGGGAGTAGGAACCGGGAATAGGGACATCAGCTTGGTCTTGCAGGGAGGGACAAATAATTGGTACATAGCATTATAGAATTATAACCAGAATGACGTGCTTTCTATTAGACCACATCAGATTTTAGGGATTTCATGTAACTTCAGAACATACATATTAATTCCAAATAACAGGTTTAAAAGGCAGAGTTTAAATATGAGCAGAGATCCTAAAAAGGGCTGATTCCGGAAACATCTGAGTGGGGACCCCAAGGCTATTGCCATGCCATACAGTACGGATATGTTTTTTCAGGTTAGAAATGACTAGAACTGGTACAATTACAAGTTTAATTTCATTAAGGAGAGGACAATAGTGAAAATAGTAAGTATAAGAAGAAAACACATAAGAAGGTACTAGTAAAAATTGGAAAGTGTTATAGTAATTGGTGAGATCTATTCCAAATAGTGGCAAAATAGAGATTTTCCTGGTGTGGGTGAGCTTTGAAGGCAGAGGACCAGGAAAACAGTAACGAATCATCTCCACCAACTACATTTACTTATCCAAAGGGACTTTGAAGGGGAATTTTTGATTGACTCATGAGTATCTGGTTTTTTTCCTGGAACACAAGACTTCCTTATGGATAGGGTACAGTTCAAAAGGTGAACTAGAGACAATTTAAAATTACCATTAAACTTAAGGCAATTCACAAAGCAAGGTATGAGTTTTAGAGTAATTTCTCCTTGCATTACTTATACTAGGAAAATACAGAGAATAGAGATAGATTACCAGAGCAAACTAGATGAAGTACCTTTCATTTATGTTCATAACCTGATGCGAAGAGTAAGTTAGGGATTAGAGTTCTGGGTGAGGACAAAATGCCTCTTTCATAAATGAGAAAATTAAAGTTTTATCTCCAAAATCAGAGTTACCTGAGGCTCAACCTTTGGGAGAAGAGTAGGCAGTCAGATTGCTTCTTGGGCTCCATCATTTGATCTCATCCCTCGATGCATGGGATGGACTATGAAAAGGTGGTCCCTTCTTGCTCTGGAGATGAGAGCACACTTGTGTCCTTCCTTTTGCACTATGGCATGGCCCATGTGGTTTGAGGGCACGTTTTTTGCTCAGGTGGCTGCTTTTGCCACAATGGTAGCCAGGGGCTTTTTGTTAAGGTCCGTTCAGCAATGTCAGTCTTCTTAGTTGATGCCTAGGTAAGCTGACTGGAGATACTGACAAAGGCAGCAATTAAAAAATTTGGACCTGTTTATTCTTGACCCAAGACCTCTATCCCCTTCCTATTCCTTCTGTTAAGGACTTTAAGAGGTATTAAGGATTTAAGTAGCAATAAGATTGGTAACAAAGTAAAGATATTCCTATAAGGAGAAACTACAGAGAAGTCCAGGTTAATATTATTCTTTAAATTTAATAGGAAGAGAGGATGAGACTACCAAGAGTTAGAGGCTTTAAAGAGTAAGGAGTAAAATAACCATAGTTCAAGATTTGATTATAAAACAATTGACAATGCTTGATTGATTTTGCAGCATACAATGTTTTAAAATAATAAATAGAATAGTAACTGAACACATTAGAACTTTTAGGAATTTTATATAACTCTACAATATACACATCAATCATTAAACTTTCACATAGAATATTTAACCCTTAAACTTTGATTTTCCAAAGAAACTCAATCCATTCTTAATTGCTATCATCACACTAAGATATCTCTTTAAACACATCTTCCACAAACATTTTTCACTTGCATAAAACGTCCTACTACACACCAAGTTCACTCATTTTGCCTTTAATTCATTGCTTCACTAAAGACAACATTTCCACAATACTTTCTTACTAAAATAAAAGCCCAGCCTGTATCTTTCCATTCATAAACATGTTCATTCACTTTCACTTTTTTCAAGAATGTAGCTGAAGCTTATCTAGTTTGCGTAGCTGATAAGGATGCTAGTCTAGAGAGAGACAGAGATATATCTATTTCCCTCCTTTAGCTGCTTGTAGGATTTAGCTGCCATCTAACTTCAAGATGTAAAAGTGGCAAACAGACTAGCATCAGCCTGTGGGTTTTACAGTGAGTGGGACAGGTAGAGAGATACCACCAGAAGTTAGAGTCAGAGAGATTAAGAGAGGGAGAAAACGTTATGGAAAACGGAGTGGAATAAAGGGGTTGGGAAGGGATTGAGTTACACAGATTTTCAGTCAAGAAGAGCGCAAATGAGAAATTATGGTTTTGGAGAAAAGAGAGGGGAGTGGATTTAGAGAGGCACTCTAGCCTTGATGCCAGTGAGAAGACCTAGAGGCTGTTTTCAGGCTATAGCTCCTTGAGAGAGGAAGAAGAGAGAGTAAAGACTCCCCAACAACATTGTGGGGTTTGGGTCACTCCAAGAATACATGACAAATTAGGCGAGTGAGCAAGCAGAGATTTAGAGGGTAAAGGGATGGAGCTGACCAAGGGAGGTTCAGACCCCGTGGATTCAGGGTCGCTCCACATATCAGACAGTGCATCGAGGAAGCAGGTTGGGGTTCATTAGTGGGGAGAAGAAAGAGGATGGAGCCAGCCAAGGGAGGCTGACTCTGCCTTGCTGGTGGCCTGAGTTTTTAAGGGAAAATCCCACATGGTGAGGAAGGGGGATGGAGACAGGAGTCTGCAGACCAGGTTTCAGTTCCTGACTGGGCAAGGTGCCATTGTCCTTTAAAGTTATTGGTGGTCTTCTTCAATCTGCATCATTCCTTTGTTTTTTAGTGGAGGCTCCATACTGGTCACGTAATATACATCTCACAGGTCAATGCCGTCCATCGGCTTTCCTGATTGATCTGGATGCATCCATGACTGGGTGCTGGAGCCAGAGGCAATTCACTGTCCTGACAGCTGACCTTTAATCCCTGGTCTAAGGCTTGCTCTTGTGGGGGGTTCTGACAAACATCTGAGGGGTGGCTTTAGGGAATGAGGAGTGCCATTTACCCCCATAATACAGATTGAGGAGTCTCCCACAGGGCCAGAATAAGTTAGAGTCAAACATGAGGCTTTTGTATCAGTTAAAAGAAGATCACCGTACTTGCCACGGCCAGGCACCTGGTGCTCAATCATGGTTAAGGGGGTTGCAGTGATCATCTACCTGGTGGGGTCTGAGTACTACCTTCAGCCTTCCATCAGTGGTCCCAGCAGTTTGTGAGCCCCTGGGGCCATCGCTGGCAATGAGGGGACAGGTGTGAATGCCCACTTACCTTGGGGGCCCCGGGGGCAGTTTGACCTGTAATGCCTCCTCTGTCCGCACTGTAAGGTTTTTCTGGGCTCCGCGAGGAGAAAAGCTCAATCAGACAAAAAATGTCGAATAGCCAGGGCTTTATTGGACTTTGTGCTACCGGGCAAAACTCCCAAGTCCGCAGAGGGCTGGGAAGTCGTGGGCTTGGAAGTTGCGCGCAGAACAAAGGGGAACCGGCTCTTTAAGCAGAGGAATTTCGCCCGCTTCCCATATGGCGATTGGGATTGGCCCTGTGAATCCAGGTGTGGGGGTTGCATCCCTTATTCTGACGTCATCCACCTTTTTCCCCCGGGCTTGGCCTTTCCTGGGCATGGCCGCTGCTGCTTTTGTCCCTGGGCCAGCCTAACACGTACCATGAAGGGCAGGGCCCCAAGGGGACTTGAGGGCTGGGGCACTGAGGAGGCCCAAAGGTCCTCTCACTTGCATTTGAAGCATGGGCCCAGAATCATGGCTTGGTGTCCATCGAGACCCTGAGCCCAGCTGGGTGCCAGCAGCAAGGGCTCTGCTGAGCCTCCTAGGAGGCAGTGGCCAGGAACTGAAGGTCCAGATACTGGACTTCCGCCTTAGCCTGATCTTTTTGTTGTTGCTTCTGAGGTTCCTTATCTCTATTATGAAAGACCTGAAAGGCTGCCTGAAGAGTTTTTGAGGGGTCTGTGGGCCATTTCCCAGTTTTTGTAACTTGCAGTGCTAGAGGATAATAAAGAGATTATAGGAAAGATTATAAGCACAGGTCACATATTCAAACTCCCTGAAAGCAGTTGGGCCTGAGGGGAAAGTGCCTAAACTGTTCCATTTGAGAGAAAGAACAGTCAAGAAAAGGGAACAGGAGCCAGACAGTGCAGACCAGCCTTTTCTCTGGCTATCCAGGCTAAGAGAAGAACAGGTCCTCTGAAGGAGCAGAGATAGCAGAGTTCAGTTTTAAATCTGGTGGTGCATTTGCAGCCTGCGCCCTTGAGTAAGATCAGGGAAGGGTGGATCAGAAGTGAAGTTTGAAGCCAGGGTTGGGGATTACTGGGAGGATAATGGGGTGGAAAAACTGGTTCTGTGGGGTGAATAGGCTCTGAATTCAGAGAATGCAAGAGAGATAGGAAAGAGGCAGTCTGAGAAAGCCGAGAGCTTTAGGCTTAGAGCAGAAAACAACCTTGAAGGAGTTTCCTAACCAATTTTGCTGCAGTGGCAAAAATTATCCAAATTGCACCCAACGGAGGGATTGGGGGTGTCACTTGGGGGCCACAGTGATGCATGTATCTTGCATATGGGGGGTGGTTTCTCCAGGTAGGGGTGAGACTTGTACCTTAGGGATGGGGTTGATGAAGAGTTCGAGGAGCTCAAGGCAATCCTGAGGAGAGAGCATCGCATCTGAAGGTATCAGGGGCAGGAGGTTGTGGGGTTGAAAGAAAGGATGGAGGGTTGGAGAGATCTGGGGGTGTGGAGAAGGTGAGCGTGTAGTTGTATCTGGAGAGAGCGGCATTAGAAATGACTCGATGAGAAGCAAGAGACTGGAGGGAGAGTGAGATTTGGATTTGAGTTTAAGGGATAAGGCATAAGCCTTCCTGCCCTAAGAGGGCTGCAGTGGCTAAAATGCAGACGCACTGAGGCCACCCTCTAAAGGAGAATCAAGAGTTTTGGACAGGTAGGCTATGGCATTGGAAGAGGGGCCCCCTTTTTGGGATATGAGTCCAAGTGCGAAGCTGTCCTGGGAACCTGTACAATTGGAAAGGTCGGTCTGTGGGGAAGGGTCTAAGGCTGGTGCTTGGAAGAGAGCAGTTTTTACCCCTTGGAAGGAGCGTTGGATTGAGAGGGGACTGGATAGGGGTGAGCAGATGTCTTGTCCTGCCATAGCTTGGTTTAGGAGCTTTGTTAGGAGAGCAAAGTCAGGAACCCAGCACCCGAAGAAATTGGCTAACCCCAGAAAGGAGAGAAGTTCGTTTTTTGTAGTGGGGAGGGGATAAGGTTGGAGAGGAGGTTTTTTTCTTGAGAAGGGGATTGCCTTTTTTCCTTGCAATAGAATGAGCCCTAGATAAGAGATCTGGGATAGACAGAGTTGGGCATTTTTTGGAGAAAAGGCTGCACAGAATTGGATTGTGTCACTAGGGCTAGGAGGAAGGCTTGTTTTGGGGCTACAAGAAAGAGAAGAGACTTCTATTTTGAATAGAATGTCTCTTTCTAGTAGAGGAGTGAGGCAGGTTGGAATTAGTAGGAAAGTGGGAGTGAAAACTTGTGTAGACGCCTGTTCTCCTAAGAGGCAATTAAGAGGAGGAGTACAGAGTGGCTGGGACTGCTTTCTATCTATGCCAAGAACAGAGAAGGGAGAAGTCTTTATAGATCCCCAATAATCAGGCAGACTGAATAGGTTGCCAGTATCTATCTGTGAAGGAGACTAGGTGCCCTGCCATTGTTAGGCTAATCTGTGGTTTAGCAACTGAGATAGAACTGCTGAGGTGCCTGAACCCTGGCCTTGTCATTCCCAGGACAGTCCCAAGAGGTCCAGTATAGAGAGACCAGTGGTCTCACTGGGTTTGTAATGATTAGAGCTCTGAGGGGCACGCAGAGGGCAATTCATTTTGCAGAGACCCATCTGCCAGTGGGCAAGGCCCTGGAGGGGGCCTGGGGCTAGGGCATTGCTAAGCCCAGTGTCTAGATTTGTTACAGCAAAAGCATGGCCAGATGGCCATTTATTGGCTGACCCCTTTGGGGTCAAAGCTCCCTTCAGCTGCTTAAGGTGGAGGGCCTCAGTGAGGCAAAGATAACAGGCATCCTCTCTTGCCAGCCTGCCTCCTTCCTGTCCTGCCTGAGATTTATTCTTTTATGACTTTGTAAACCAGATCTTTGCATGCCTGAAAAGAGGCAGGAGATAGTGGGAGAGCTTAGGAAGGTATGGGGAACCTGGCTGATAACTCCCTGGAGATGGGGGAGGCTGGGATGGTAACGCCCTAAAGGGATGTCAGTGGGGTTGTCTGCATATAGTCAGGGTGCCTCTAGGCAGTGGTAAAAATGTGCTCCCTGTCTTCAGGAATGGTGGCAGAGAGGGTGAATGAGATGTGAATGTGCATGGCACTATAGAGGGGGGTATAAACTGGTAGAGGGGGGTGTGTGGAGGAAGGGGGGGGTCAGTGGAGACTGAGGGAAGTGGGCAGGGAGGGAGAATGGAGCAGGTTTGGTTTGGTGAGAGGAGCGAGGGGAGGGGAGATGAGAGCAAGGGTTGTGGGGCAAAATCCAAAGGGAGGGGGAACTTGAGCAGGGAAAGTTCAGGAGGAGGTTAGATGAGTTGGCAGCAGTCTGGACAGGAGCAGAGGGGGAATGGAGGTCATAAGGGGAAGGTTTGCACATAGGGGACCTGAGACCTTTTTCCTCATCGTTTGATGTGAGTGTCTATATCAGTGAGGATATTATAATTGAAAGTGTCATTCTCTGGCCAGCATGAGCAGTTGTCCAAACCACAGAGAGAGAGAGAGAATGAGAATAAGTAAGAGGATGAGTCCAAGGATGGGCTTTCCTCATTGCCCAGCAGTTATCAAGGGGTCCCTGGATAAAGGCTCAGCAATACCAGTAAGAGACACTGAGTCGTCCCGGGCGTTACCAGGATTAGTCAGGCATAAAGGGAGGAAATTCCTTTTATTTCCTCAGTGTGACTGCTTTGATTGACTAGTCAGATTGTTTTCAGTGTGTGAGACAGGAGTCTCCGACCCCCTGGGGGGTCGGCAAGAAAGTGGCCAGTAGAGGGCACCAGTAGAGAGCGAGATGGGGGAGAAGAGATGGGGGAGAAGAGAAGAACCGATAAGGACTCACCAGAATCAGAACAGCCCGTGTGTGCATGCAATGAGGGACGATCCGGAGAAGCGGTCCAAGGGGGAGTCTCGCACGTTGTCTCTGCCGGAACAAGATTAAGTTTGTTGGAGACTAGGGAACCCTGCTAGGGTTTTATCCTGGTGCCGGGTTTCAGCACCTTGATGCAAGCTGGTTGGATAATAAGAGGCAGAGACCAGGGAGCCAGACAGGCTCTAAGCAAGACTTTATTGTCCCATGTGCAGGCTGGGAAGGCTCCTTTCTGAGAAGAGACAGAAGGGTCAATCCGAGAGAATCTGTGAGAGAGAGGTTTTTAAGGGGAAGTCTCTGGCAAGCACAGGTGGGGGG